>JAAGAY010148254.1:171639-248549 GCA_011801015.1 Ardeotis arabs | reverse complement strand
ATTCTATGATTCCATGATTAAAAAGGAGCACAGGCTCCTAAGTCCCTTAGATCCATTAAAATTGTATCCACTGTGGCTTTCAACCATCCAAACACACATACACATGCACACAAATGCATATACCCTCATTTCTGTTAACAATCAGTCAGACTGTATAGCATAAAGCTCTGTTAGCCTCCTGTACTCAATAGGTATGTCTATAGCCCAGCAAAGTGTGCACTGCACTGACTACACAACCAGATGGTTTCCAGAGCTCTTCTGCATATGCATCATGTTTATCAGAACTGTGAAAATCACAGTGGCAGTTTTTCCCTATTTTCCTTCTTTCCAGGCTATTTATGCAAACAACACACAGAAAACTATTCTTTCCTGGCAAAAGTGGGATTTTTTTTTTTTTTTTTACTTGCTATTGGTTCAGGAATGCTTTTGCACTTAACACCTCCATGAACTTTTTTTTGTGACAGAATATCTCGTCTGGAAGGTCCATTCAGAGGTGGCTGGCTGGCGTGCCAAATGCAAGCTCCAAACCCTATCTTCCCCAGGTGCTAAATTACCTTTCCTGATAGGCTGAGCTAAATCTGGGGAGGTGTTTGGATTAGGCTTGAACAGTACACTCAGATCCCAGCCATTCCCTCTTCCGGACACCCAATAACCCTGTGAATATTCCAAACTGATAATGTCAGTCTTGAAAGGGAGTTGGTCTGAGAAAGCACTTTTCACTGCATTTTTCCTGAGCAGAGATCAAATGTGGATGTTCTAGAGGAAAAATAAAGAACAGACATCCAGTCAGGGTTGTGGATGCGCTTACTCCAAAGCTGCCAGCTGTGTGCTCATCTGCTAGGATAAGATAACATATTAGTGTTCACTTAAGCACAGGCTTTGCTCTGGCACTTATTATACAACTGTTATGACTTCCAAGGGGCACCTCACGGCCCAAGATGCAGCACACAGGGGTCCAGCAATACCCCAACAGATCGTGCTCCTTGGAGAGGATGGGCTGGCAGCAGTTGTGGGTGGGGGGAGACAGGGAAGGGAAGAGTTAGCCTGCTCTAGTAACGGTAGGAAGATAGGAGAATGCTTTTTTTTTTTTCTCTAATTGATTAGAGAACTAAAGGTAGCTGATTTTGGAGAGGATGCTATTTGGCTCTCTTTGCCTAAATAGCATTGCCCTATTAAGAGGCAGTTGTGTTGCACTTGACAAAAAAACTCTGCAATGAAAGTGAAAATTGCAGGGATCTTAAATTTTAGTCATCTACGGTCTGTGGGGACCATGCCTGCACATAAACCATGCATTTATGTCTGCACATAAACCATGACACAATGTATTGTGAGCTTCACGACGTGCTCAAGAAAGCTGCATCACGGGGATACAGAAGCAGACACTGTGGATGAGAACCAAGGTCCCTTCAGCTCCTTCATAATGGGCGGTTACAGATGTCTGAGAGAAAATATCAACACGTGTACAGTATGTCTCCCATAGGGCTTCTCCTCGTCACCAGTGATCTCAGACCAGGTCCTCCCCAAGCCCACTGTGGTATCCTCCTGTGAGCCACAGCCACTAAACCCTGCTGGGCTCCCTCCAGCCTCACTGGCTCACTAGTAAGGTGCGGTGCAATGCTGGTTGAGCTCAGTCGGGATACCTCTCGCTTCATGACCTCTTGCAGCCAGTAGGGGTGAGGGGACCAACCTGCCTGGGCACAAGCACCACCTTAGGCCAAACCTTGTGCTACTTACCATGCCTTTGGGCAGAGAGTCATGAAGATATCATCAGAACCCAGCATGTCTTGGTGGGAAGAGATGTGACAGATGCCCCTGAAACAACAGCCCATCACCAGCTACCTGGGTATTTCCCCTAATGCTCTTTGCAAAAATTAGACTGTTTTGCTTTTATTCTTTGTGGTTTTGTGCTCTGTTTTTGTTCCACTAGTGTTCCATGCTCTGATATAGATGTATTTCTCCGGAAAAGCTCCTGTGCATCAGGATTTCTGTTTTCATTTATGACCTTAAGGGAAAACATCTGTTGCTGTTGCTCCCTTACCATTTGTCTTCAGCTTTCCTTGTAACTGTTGTTTTACTTGTGGTATCATTGCTCTTTTTGTGTCCTCACTATCTTTCTGCACTGTATCTCCCTGTATCTGTGATAGGTCACATGCTGATGTTAGTGTTTTCCAGGACAAAGTCTCATTCTTTATTTTTAGGAGGTGTTTAAGCTAATGTCTTGTCTGTTACTGCTCTTCGGGATTTTAATATTCTATTCTCTTGTTCCAGAGTAATTTTTCCCATCTGAAATAGTCCCAGTGAGATAATCTGCCTCAAAATTTGAATCTTCTCACTTTTCTCTACAATGGACAATTGCTGGACTTTCTCTGGCTTAGTTTTCAGTTTTTCTTAGCTGTATTATTGGTGCCATGGTGCTGTTTGTTGACAGTTTTTGCAGGAAAATATTGAATACAAAACAGAGGCCCAGATTAATCTGATTTATGCTGCTTCTCTAAGTGTCTTGTCTCTTTCCTATAAAGCCCGTGGAGAGACAAAGAGGACAACTGAGATCTTAAGTGAGTGAAATTGTCCTCACTTCTCTTTTGACTAAACCACCACCAAATTACATAGTGACACCATAGTGCAACTGTGCTCCTAACTAAGGCAATTCAGGAAAAGGGTTAGAGTTAGATGGGTAGCAGTCAAACCACAGAGGGAAGATATAACCCTTAACAAGGGTGCCACTGAGGGGCTGATCAGCACAATATCCCAATATATGTTTTTTTTCCAGTAAAGGAAAAGAAGGGAAATGAGAGAGAGCATAAAATCACCAGTGACACCAGTTTCAGTCAATCTTGTATTCCTATTAAATGGCTCTTACTTTGAAATTAAATGGTGAATTCAATCAAATTCTTTGACACCTTAACTGCTACCATTGAGACCTGAACAAGCCACGTGCACTGAAATATCACCTGGACTTTCAGTGACTGATACAGAAATAGATTTCTTTTCCAAATATGTTATGAAGAACTTAATGTAATTAAGCTAGAATTGCCAGGCACATCTTTCAGTGCACAAAAAAAATCTGATTCCTTTGGAATAAGATTAAGGATCATCTGAAGAATAAAGTGGACAAATATGGTACTTCTCTATCCCAGATAATAAAATATAGGAATTTGTTTTCAGGAAATCTAATGCAGTCTTTTTAGGTGCACAGGCCTTAGCTGAGTATAAACAAAAAGACATGTTGTTTGGAATAGGCAATACTGATACCATAAATCTTTGCAAGATCAAGAGTAATGAAAACAAGATCTTTCAAGACAGCTCATCTGCTGGTCTCTGCATATCCCACATTCCATTCAGCTATCTACTGTTCTCTAAAATTAAAAAGGACACTTGTCCTCTTCTGATTACAATATGCTTATATAAGGCTCAATTTACAAACCGTGTTATACCTGTCCTGCAAGGGAAATTGGCAAGGGTCACACTGCAGTGGCCTTACAGCTCTGGATGAGATGTAGGATAAGATTTGGATTTTGGATTTGAAACTGAGCAAAGGCTTCACATAGAGTTTGAATTCCATCATGCCCAGCTCTCAGGGGTTCTTTTCCTGTGAGATCAAATGCCTTGCAAGGCTGGTCCTCATGTTATTTCCATCACTAGATGCTGCAGCCTGAGCTCTGCAGGCTCCCTCTAGTTTCGTATTGCAGCCAGGATTCAAAGGAAAGGACTAGATCCTGCTCTAGAAATGCAACGTCAGTCTCTTTATTCTCCCGAAAGTAATGGGGAGAAAAGAACGATAGATGCTATTGCTGAGACCCAAGCCAATCTCTGATCCTAGTATATAAAATGTTTCCCAGTAGTTCCAGGGATCTCCCACAGCCTTTTATAAGGTGTTTTCGAATTTCAAGCATAAGTCCTGAACGAAAATACTTTTCTGGATTTCCTAGATACTCAGTGAATGGAAAAAAGCCCTAGCGTAAAGCTTTGATGGCCAATCCTTTTCCCTCTCGTAGTTTTGCAAAATTCCACCTAAGTGGTGCAATAATAAAAAAAAAAATCTCAATTTTATCAAAACAAACCTATCAAACTCTTTTAAAGGATTTTAAAAATCTTTAAAGGATAGAGACACCTGCATGCACTCAGTTGAGCTAAAGACATAGACTCTGTGTTGTGGAAACTCAGGCCAAGTAGTGAATGATGAAAAACCCCCTCATTTAATTTCTTGGCTTCTGCAGTCTTATCAGAGTGTTCTGCCCAGCAGAACTGAGCCCTGTGAAAAATGTATATCCATATCCCCAAGTTCAAATGTGCAGTGTAAAACAATATCTAAAAGAAGTTAATTCCATTGCTTGTTTCTTAAATAGTTTTCAGTGCGAGAGATGGTTTTATAATCATGTGTCTATGATCAGAGACTTTTGGATAGACACCAAATCAAAACATCAGCAAAGAGAATGGAGTGATGTGGAAAACTGATTTATTCATTCATAGTCAATAAAGTAAGCATGCAGTAGCTGGATTGTAAATAGCACCGTGCAGAAGATTTATAAGTCTTAACATTGGGAGACAGGTTTATCCCAGTTAAAAGCACATTTTAACTGGAAGAACTCTTCACCGTGTTTATAAAATGAGGCCTTGGGTGCAAGATGAAACCTTAGGCCTGTGTGAATTTGAAATGGGCAAAATATGTCATCTGCAATAGCGTTTTTAATCTCTAAAGTAGAAAGCTAAAATCGATCTGAAAATGTTAAAAAACAAAAATAAAAATTCTAAGCAAAATAAACTAGGCCTCAGCAGGAGTATGTACTGTGCTTAAAACTTCTTTTTGCTCCAGATTGCTGTGTTTATAAATCAAAATTATATGTCCAGTGGGGAAAAGGGAAGTAAAACTATTTCCAAATGAAAAAAGGACAAGTGATTCATTTCTGTTAAAATCATAATTGAAAATACAGAATGTAGAAATGCTCTTGGTTTAGTCTTGTTTTTATTTGTAACATTTGCTTTGTTGCAGACAATATGATCAAGAGAGTGAAAAAGAATCCATTTACCACTATAAATCTTTCAACTATTTGAAAAATAATATACATTGCAGGCTTTCTGCACCCTATAAAGTAGAGCTTCATCTTTACCAGGGATAAATGCACTTCCTTCGATTTCCTGATAGAACAGGCCATTCCAGTATTTCATTTATTAAACAAAAAAATATCTTTATTGACTGTAGTGTATAAACAAGTTTGAAGAAACCTTAGTGAAATCTAATGAGGTATTTCCCTTTGCAGCATTACAAGGTTCAAATATGTGCATATGTGCAGTAAGGAAAATAAAATTGACTCTGATAATCAGATACCCCTGTGAGCTTCTATCTTTGCAACAAATGTGCTCTAAATTCCAATGTGCTTTGACAATCACCATTTATTTCAATGCATGCTCCCCAGACGCTAATTCTTACAGGCCAAATCCCTGTCTCGTGGAAGTGAGAGGGAGTTTTGCCATAGGTATCAGTGTTGGAAAGATTTGATTCTATGTTTAAAAGCAATCAGATGGATGCAAAATGAAAGGAAATGAATGCATTTACCCCTTGAAGTTCCAAGGACATGGAAAAAGCATATGTCTGGTATTTTTATATTGAAGCTCTCACATGCTGACAGAATATAAGTTGCCCTTTACAACTTAGCAAGATGCCTCTTCGAGGCCTTCACAGGCCATTTAGGGGTGCAGACAATTGTCTGTCTTCCAGTGCAATGAGTCAGATATAGCTCCCTAGGTATGACATGGTCTTCTGATAGCAAAATATTATTCCGAGGAGCTCACCTGTGCTAGACACTTCGTAGGGTTTTGGCTGGGCATAGAATGGAGATACTTGGATTCAAAGGTGTGCTGCAAACATAGTTCATTGCACCCAGAGGTGGACAGGAAAAGTTAAAAGCAAGAGGAGGACAGAACTGATGTGGGCATCTCTGGGCACAAGGGAGATAACCCTAAAAGAGGGCTTCCAGGGTGCATGTGAAATGAATCCTTTTGAAATTCAGTTATGTATACAACACAAGTTATTGATGATTAATGCTAATGAAGAGATAAAGTAACAAAGAGATAAGGACAATTATATAATCATAGGTTAATTTAAAAAAAATTAACATGTTGAAAATAAATATAGAATCATTTAAGCATTTAAGGTAGATATCACTGGTCTTCTGAGATGCGTTGGAGGCTGTACATTAGCAGGCTTAGGTCATGGGGTGAAGATAAAGATTACGCAATCAGATTAATGCCATATAACTAGTCACCCTGTAACCATGGGAGGCCATGTTAGTGAAGGAAAAAAATCTCCAACATGCCCTCAACTCCCAGTGTCTTTGCCTTGCAGGATCAAGCCCTCACTTCCACCATGTGACTTCCATGGCTGATCACAGCTCAGCACTGCAGGATAAATTCTGGACCTTCCCAGTCAGTTCAGAGAATAGACAAAACACTAAGTAATTGTGAGAAAACTGTGATTTCCCTTCAGACAAGATGAATCCCACAAATTAAACAAAAAAGAGAAGAAAAAATCATGTGATTATTGCTCACATAATCCTGGAGAAGAGCCAATTTCAAACAGGAGAAACCTGGATGCCTGAAGACATAAAAAATAGGGAAAAACAATTTCTTATCTTTTTAAATACAGAAAAAGGGCTTGAGCAGCACTTGAAATGCAGTGGTTTGCTTTTGACACCTATTTCATGACTCAAAATCTGAAGTGATGGTCAACACATCTACTATCTCTGAGGCATTAAGACAACATGTAAAAGGAAAAGTGTGAAATAAAGGAGGAAAGTCTCCCTTTCTCAGAAATCACGCTAGTACCCCCGAGCAGTATCTCCAGTTGGGGCCTTATCTAGTTTTGTTTCTGTTCCTCAAAAAGATTGCTGGCAAGGTGTGACTCCAAGGAAAGCTTGTATTGCTCCTCCAGCTGCTGGTTTTATTCTCTACGTTTTAACATGTGCAAAGAGAAGACTTCATGTAGCTTCAACATGGTCTGTAAATACACTTGTCAGGAGCTGTAAAGCTGGATGAGAGCTTCTGTTGTAATTTCTGCAACAGTGCTTTCTCACCCAGCAGAATATTGCACCCTGCCCTCTTGGTCCCCTACACTTATCTCTGACTAGCTGTGTAATTACTACATGCCTGACAACACTTCCCGTTTCCTAGAACTGCTCTAATTAAGAGTAATTTTCTTTTTATAAAACCAGGAATATAACTGGTAAAACTTTCATCAGGTTGCTACCACTTACCAGGGGAACAAGAGCTCATTGAACAGGAGCTCAGGACTACATCAGTTCCTCGTTGGTGCATGCAAGTTGCTAAAAATCTTTGTGGGTGAGGTCTGGCTACTCAGACTGACTTCTACTGTGCGATTCACACATTAATGAGTGTGCTGTGGACCAGGATGCGTTCAGCAGGTGGGACATTAGACAAGCTTTTCAGAGAGATAAACAACCAAATAAAAATACTTCATTTTTTTCACATACTTAAAGCATAGATGAGGAACTGAGTGACAAAAAGATTGCGTGACTTAGGGCCATACAGGAAGACTGTCTCAGAGCTGGAAACTGAATGTAGAATTTCCATCTCCCAGCTAGCTCCTTAATTATTTGATCATCTTCTGCCACAATAGGAAGATTACTGAGAGTGCAGTCATTCCTCAAATAATTGTGGGGAATCTTGAAAGATGATTCTAAGAGCACATAAATACATTATAAAAGTGTCAATTTTTAAAAGCATGTCATAAGCACTGCATCCTAATCTTTATCTCCTCAGCTGTGTGTTCAAGTGCCTTAATGTTGTAAAGCTACTAACACTGCAGATCAAAACCCATGGGTGGACACCCAAACCCTTTGGAACACTGCCTTTAATATGTTTAGATTGTCCTCTGTAGACAATAATTCCTGTCCTCAAAATCTGTGGTTTGTTTTTAATTTATGTGTAAAAAAAAAAAACCACCACAAGTATCTCATTACTCCTCATGTTCTAGCTTAGTAGACAAACCATTCAAAAAGTGAGAGCTTGTGGCACTTTTCATGAGCTTCCTAGATGAGTAAGTTATGCATACTACTACCACAGCCAGCCTTTACGTTTTATGCTACTTTGCATAAAGTACCCTTTTTGGTGTCTCCACCATTATTTTTGCTTTGCTTTAACATCATTAGTTACAGTTCTCAAAGATGAATCCATTCCAAATGTGCTTGGTGTGGCTATGTTTAACATTTGTCAGTGGTTTCAGTAGATTTGAAGTAGATTCAAGTATCATAAAACCAGAATGAATCAGTAGACCATCTAGTCTGACTTTCTGTGCAACCCAGACTATACAATTTCACTTACTAGATCAGCAATACCTAAGGTTTTTAAAGTAACTAAATCTTCTTTTTTTTGGGGGGGTAAACCAAACAAAGCCCCACAGATGTAGCCTTCTAGTTAGCTACCCTACCCTATCAAGTTGTCTCTTGCTTTGCCTTTCAGTTTTATAGTTGTCTTGCATTGAAACAATTAATAAACAATGCACAAAGGCAGGAGAGTATCAGTCGAAACAGGGTCACTAGCAGTAGGACTGTGATACATGATACTCCTGAAAAAAAGTCAAAGCGATTTGGGGGAGAAATGGTATGATGAATTACAGGAAATAGTAAATTACAGAAAAGTGTATTCTTTGCTACTTTTTCATAAATCCCTTGAAACCATTGTCATGAGATGATGATTAGAAATTTCAGTAACACAGTGGTAGAAATAGTCTGACTCAAGGGACTGTATTTTTGGTTTTGTCTGCAAAACTTCCGTCATTGTATGTGTGAAAAGTATAAGAAAGTGTATATTTATGAATTACCATTAATCCACACAAACAATGAATACCTTTATATATTGTCATTTATCTTCAGATAAATTATTTGTGAATTACAAGCCAGATCTATGGAGCTGCACTCATTTACAGATCAAATCCGGCCTCCTATTTTCATTATAAACCACAATTATAGAGAGCTGAATAAAATTATGTAAATAATTTACTCTCTTATAATTTCCCTTCAATCTGCAAACGTTTCCTTGAACACAGTTTTATTATATAAGTTCCCTTAGGATCTTGGTCATCTAAGTATGGTTACCAACCAAGATTTCTACAGTGCTGTCAATTCAATCTCTCCCAATCGACTATGCTTTCGCCTACTGCTGTGTCCACTGTGAATTAACAAAGGTTTACAGTTCAGCATTTCCTTACTTCATCTACTATGCAGAAATGAACTTAAGTAGGTAAGCCTTTATCATGCATGGCCACTGATGTCTTACATGCCAGACTGCAGTGCTTTATTGATTTACATGGCATGAAACTCATTTGCTTCCTTCACAAAGCAGTTCCTACCAGAAAGGTGCCCTCTGGGTCCAAGTAGATTCCTCATTTTCCGCCTGTTTATTTTCAACCATCAGGGTTTTATACAATGCCCTCTGAGACTGACAGAAAGACAGCTATTGACTAAATGGGCTTTCTGTCATGCTCCAGGAAAATGAGGAAGGCATATTGATTTTTCGGTTTGCTGTTAAGGCACATTTTGAAAGTCTGTGGTTTTGGCTAACACTATAGACTTGGCAGGGGCTGAAACCTGTGAAATTAAAATCTAAAATTTGCCACTTTCCCAACTTACTGCTGTTCATTGCTCATACCAGGAGTGCTGTGGTTCTCTGACATGGCAGCCGTCAGCCACCCAAGGCAGATTTTCAGCTGTTGCCATGGCTCCATTGGACCCAGCCTGCTGCGTGTCTGCCTCACAGCCTCCAATCCCACTTACATTGCACTGAAGATGATGGGAGCAAGTGTGTGGTCTGTCACAGACAAAAATAATTTTGACATATTCTCCTTTTGTAAGGGAAGAGATCTCTGGTATTTCTCACAGAAAGTTTCCAACTAGCTCCTAGCTTCTCCCAAAACATTTCCCTTCACTGGCTCTGAGGTTTAATGACTGAGCACACGACAATGTTCCCATTAACATTTCCAGATCTAAGTGCCAGTGCTGGGATCTTGGAAGAGGTTAAGGGGAATTATGTCCTGAACCCCCATCTCCAGCGAGACATGACCACATAACTTTAATTCCTACAGTAATCTCACCTCAATTCCATGTGTGCAAGTCATAGACAACAAAACCTCAAATCCAGCACTTCGCTCAAGCTTATGCTTAACTTATAATCATATGAGTGTTCTGATTGCAGCCCCTGGCATAACTCAGGAATCTCATATCACTTGGTGTTTTAACTGTACTGCTGAGCTAGGTCCTAATTTCAAAGTCAAGCAATCAAGTAAATTAGAATTATGGTTTTCACAAATGCTTCAGCTATCTCCCTTAAAAATGAAGCTACTTGCATGCATGTCTAAATAAGGATTAAGGTGGGCTGCTATAGGCACCCAAATTTGGAAATGTTGGCTTAAATGCCTTGGATAAAGAGAAGTGTTTTTACTTGAGGTGTTAAATAAAACCCTTGAGTTTCAATAAATAAATACAGCTATTTAGGAAGTGGTGACAATGTGCAATCTGCAAAAACGGGAAGCCTAGAAGGTGCTGTGGTAATAATGCAGTTACTTGAAGCACATTTAAGATACAAATATCTCTGTGGTTTTTTATTTGCTTCCACTCTTTGAGTCATTCTGAGAAACTTCACAAAGCTGTGCACATTCCAGTTACAGCTGAAGCGTGATGCACTCCTCACTGCGTAAAAAAAGCTTTACTCCAGAGAGCTACAGCGTGGGCTGAGAAGAAGTCTTTTCCAGGCACTGGAAAATGCAGATTTGAAGCAAAATGTAATGGAGAACTCTGTTTCATGTGTATAAAAGAAGAAGAAGAAAGGCGCATATTCTTGGCACAAAGAGACAATTAAAAAAATAGGGAAGTAGCTACTCTCAAGACTGAAGACTTTCTGTCACAACATGTGCTACTGAAGTCACCAAAATGTTGTGATGGTGTGGCTTTGTCCTAGCTGGGGAGAGGTTGTTTTAATAGCAGTATTTTTAATACTTATTACAAAATCATAAACATAGCCAAATCCCTTATAGGGTTTACCTAAATCAAAATTAGTTGATGAAACAACAGTTCAAAACAATTTTACATCCCCTTATTTTAAAATCAAGGAATGGATCAGATGAAATTAGTTTACAGAAGCTACCTAGAGTATGGTAGCACTGGCGTAGAGTTCATTTTGCCCTAGAAGATTCAAAGACAGGAGAAAAATAGATCCAAATATCTTCAAATAAAGCAAAACACCAAAACAACCACCACAGTTTAGTTTATATTGCTTAAAGAAGGATGATTTCTTTTTTTTTTTTTTTCCCCCTCTGGATGCACTGTAAAGGAGTTAGGATTGCTAGATTATAGATCAGGATTTGCTAGATTATAGATCCAGATCTGCAGCTGTTATCTGCACAAAATCAGCTGCCAAATGCTTCCTAATGCCTCAGTTTACTCACTCACAGAAAAAAAAGTAGATACCTATAAATTTACCCAAGAATCTGGAATGAAATATTCAGCACAAGTGGAGACGCTCATAATCATTATTAAAATAGAGTGTTTTCTTTGTGGTTTACTGAGGTGCACAGGACTCTCCAAATTTAGTCAGAGTTTGCATCAGAGGTCTGTCCATGCCTACTCCTGCTCCTGTCAGTTATTCAGGCTTTTTCTAGCTTTCCCAAGAGAACTTGCTAAACATTTCCAACCAAGTCTGACTTTTCCCTCACTTTTCTCTAAGCCATCCATCTTCCAGCAAACTCCATGCTGATAGATCCCTGAGGTCGTGCATAACCCCAGAAAGAGCCTGATGCTGCTGTGTAGATAGAGGAATCTGCCTGGGGAAGGCAAGGTGGTGTTATCGCAGGATGAGGGCCTCAGAGGTCGTTTAAAAGACCAACTTACGGGGGTGCCTTTTAGTCTAAATGGAAACGCACTGTCTTGGATATGCAGATTAATATCCAAGTTTGCAGAGGGAGATCAATTCCCTAAAACCTTATCGGTAGCAGCACTAAGTATCACACAATTAAAAGGAAAACCCATGAAACTTCTTCAGATAAAAAACCTCAAGCCTTATTTTAAATGCTTGTTGGGCCAGGCCCAAAAGCTGATATAAAGACTTGACCCCTATCACACACACATGTGACCCATTTCTCTAACTGCTCATAGAGGAAAAGGTTGGAGGTACTGAGCATGTCAACACTTACCTAGGCTTGGAGGGCAGGGTGCTTTCCCATAACCAGAGGGAAGTGTTGGAATGTATTGTTGCTATGTTTTTTAAGACCTTTTGAAACTGTGGCTCTAAGGAAATGAGGAAATACAGAGGATGAGGTTACATTGTTATTATTATTTCACATTTTTTGAACACAGAATTATATAGCTGGATTCATATTATATTAGCTTTCTAAATCTTTATAAACACAGGGCCTACAGTGCAGGTTTGATGCTTTATTCATCAAATTCATGTTTTTCTATTTAAAAAATCCTGCCTATCTAGCAAGCATTCATTTTTTTGCTTTCTCTCTCTTGCATAGTCCTTGGAATATTGTCTGAAAACGTGTGTGTGCAAACTTTCAATTTCATAAATAAAAGATTTGCTTTTTAAGTATTAAATCAGTGTTTCCTGCTTTCCTTAATTTTAGACTTGATGCTGACAGCCACTCTCTGACCAAGTTCCCCAACACCCTCACACAATGAACAGCCATTGCACAGCCTTAAAAACAGGTGGGATCAGTCCCTTCAGACACACAAGAAGCTATCCTGTTTTCCACAGAAGTATTTTCCACACATGAATGTGTTTCCAGGCACTTCAGGTAAAAGAGGTAGGAGAGGTAATGTTCACATTTCCCCTGAGACTAGGAGCCTGATCCTGCACCCGCATACAACAATTTATGTGATTGTCAAGTCTATTGAGTTCAGTGGAATTTTTCCTGATTTATGCCAGTCTCAGGAAGATCAGAGAAAGGCTCATTAGGTTTGTTGCACCCTGAATTCCAACAGAAGAAAGATTATGATATTGCTAACACATGAAACAATCTGTTTGCCATGATGACACTACATCATCTCAGACCTTCTGGTGTTTTCTTCATGTAGATGTTAAATGTTCCTGTACTGATTTCTGAAATAGTATCTTCTCATATATATATATTTACTTTTAAAAAAGTTTTGTGTATGTGTTATATAGTGTATAGTACATAACAGAAAAAAGATGAAGAATTATCTCACTAATGCTCATTAACCAATTTAGCATGTTTTCTCTTCATTGGAAGACCGGACTTGGTTGATTAGCTTACAGCAGTTTATGAAATGCTATTATTGTATCTTCAGGTAGCTGCAGGGATAAATGGAAATGACAACTAAAATGCATCAGGTCTTTCTTCTGATGGCATGCCTAGCAATTGCCAGAGAGGATCACTTGTCTGCCTTCAGATGTACAGGCTCATGTGGCCAGGAACCTGGCCCCCTTGGATCTCTCTTTTTCTCCCTTTCTCAAATCTTTTTCTGATTTGGTTCCTCTTCTCCCCTTCCCCAGTTGCCAGGGTTCTCTTTGCATCACTAGTAAATTTAAGTTTCTGATAGCTCACCATCCATCCCAGCGGAAACACATTCCTCCAGAAATCACCCTTTTCTTCTCCCATTTTCATGGATGAGTATGCAAGAGACTGCAAACTAGTTAACTTCTAATTGCCATCACAGTATTTCCTCAACAATCCTTAGGCAACTGCTTTTCTAAAATACTGTAAATAGGAAAAGAAATAGGATGTTTTTCTAGATGTCAAATAATTGCACAGTAGTGCACACATCCTGTTCAAAATGCCACAGTAAGATACACTCTGTATTGCTGAAACACGAACTACATGTGCAAATCAATGTTTCTGCCCAAGACAATTTCCCCCATAATACATGGGAAATTTCGCAACTTCCAGAGGAATCACTTCTCCACTCCACTGCCGCTTGAATATCTACTAAATAAACTCCTTAACTCACCACTTGACGAAGGGATGGCTGGGCATTCCCAGAGTGAAATGCTCTGCCAGGCACCCTTTACTCTGTGTCACAATGGCCTCTAGTGGATTAGCAGCAACTGACAGACAGCTCTAATCCCCCCGTGGCAGCCAGCTCCCCCGGGGCCTTGGCATGGCTGCAGGGGGGCCTGATGCCCCTCCATGGGCTAGGGACCTGCTGTACCCATAGGGCCTCGGCCTAGGCCCAAGTCTGTGCCTGTCCCTGTGCGGGTGCCTGGGCCTGGGTTCGGGCCTGAGGCCTGAGCTTGGGCATTGGACTGGGTCTGGCCCTGGGCCTGGTCACCCTGCCAGATACTCCCCCCTTGAGTTACTGTCCCTTTTGGCTACTCCTTGGCCCATTTTCCCTCTCAGTTGGCTCACAGAGCACCCCAGAAACCAGCGATGTATTTCCTTTATGGTTTCCTTTGGAGTAAAGGAAGGAAACCATGCAGGCCTGTGCAGCTGCTACATTTAATGTCAGAATTGCAGTGCAACAGAAAAAAACCTACAAAGCTTGCTCCCAGATGGATATAGCATTAACCTCTTGCTTAATCATTAGAGGATAATTAGTTTCTTAATAAAAAACCAAATTCATTTGTAACAGGCTTTGACCTCCTACTAGTTTTAACTTCAGCTGATGCAACTTTGTCAGTATTATTTCTTTCTATTTGTTAAGAGCAATGAGTACAAATTGAAGAGATGAGGAAAACGTCAAAGGATAAAGTGTTTTGAATACAGCAAATGACTTTCACAATACTGTCTTTAAAGGTCCACTGTTATGCTTGTGTAATTTATGCTTCCTGCTTCATAAAATACACTGCCTTATCACTGAAGATTTTGTGCTGCTATTTGTTTATGGCATAGCAGTGAAAGCATTGCCAGACACAGCCGTCTTGAACTTTTAACTGTTAATCTTTCTTCCAAGAGTCAGCACGGACTCCTTGTTTAATGGTGGATCATCCATCAGAGGCATACATGAGGTAAAATGCAAGGACCAACACTTCACCCAGGGTACAATCAGCACCATCCCCAGCTCCAGAGAACTGCCATGAGAGCAACTGAGACTGGACATAAACCAATGAGATATTGTCTTATATGGATCAGGGAAAATAATGGCAGCTTTTCAGAAAGAAAAGTCAAGTGAGCAAACCCCTGTCTATCTGGGTCCATCTTGATTAGCTACTGCAGTAAGGAAGGTTTTTTATCTCCTCAAAGTGCAGTATGACCTTCCAATGTACCTCATACACTTAGGTAAGAAAGAGAACACAGAAAATCTGGGTTTGTTAAAAAATGAACACTTTATCGTTAGCTTCAGTGAGGTCTGGGTTTTCCTGCTTCTTGAAGGCATGGGTCAGTCATCTTCTTAGAAACAGCAATGTGCATGGCCGGGAGAGAGAGAAATACAAGTTGCTGCTTATACAGCACTGTCTCCTTTCTTTGGGCAGGGGGGCTCTCAGCTTGTTCTTAAAGACTTAATGTTCAATTAAAGGTGGGGCATGGTCCTCTGAAGAATGATGTATGGTCCCTCCTACAGTACTTATCACAATGATCAACACCATGGATCTCATATAGGGGAATCTACCAAGCAACTGAAAGAGGGACCAACCATCTCCTTCTGGAACTCCTGGAGCTTGGTGCCTTCAGGCACATTCAGGTGGAGTTCAGTCTTATGGAAGGCCCTGTGCATTGTTCGAATTCAGGGGATCTGAACTTAGAGGAAAAGGCAAGCCCTTAAGGAAAAATGGGTTTTGGCCTGGCATCAGGAGCACTAAAAGGGAAACAGTGCATCAGCAACTGCTCCTGTTCCACAGTGGTGGTAATGGGCATGGGGTAGGCAAGATGATTCCACTGCTTCTTTTCCTTGGCAGTTTCATTGCCTTATAAAAGGTGATTTTCATTCCCTTGCAACATGCTTAGAGATGTAGGATCCAATATAAGCACTTATAGGTTAAACAAAGCACCTGATGTAAGAAACCTCTTACAACAGGTACACTGATAGTAAACATTTTCATAGACGTAACTCCTCAGGGAACTCACTCTAGCACCTACATTCTTTAGTTCCAGACATCTAGGAATTGCTATGAGCAATTACTGCTCTGGTGTGAGCCAATGCATGGACCAGCATTTGGACTCTGCAAAGAAGGCTGCCGTGCAACCCAAGTCCTTTAGACACCTCAGGTTCCTTGCAAATGAGAGAAGTTTAACTTGCTATTGCAACAAGTCCTGTGCACTGCTTTACCAAGGAAATAAAAAACTAAAGCCTTAATTTTTTATCAGAGGGCCTCCACAGCAAAAGGATAGAAGAGGAGAAACAGAAAACACACAATACAAAGGCAGGCTTGTGTCTTTGCTGAATATTTTCATTGTTTTCCCTGAGGGGTTAGTGGGTTTTTACACACAGCACTAGCACATTTCATTTTGACAACGAGTCAGACTTTCCAAGTCACTACACCTTTCACAACACACTGCAAACTGTCAGTGTGGTAACTTCCTTAAGTTTAATGAAGTTACCTTGTGAAACCTCTTGACAGAGTCAGCCAAAATCAAAAACAACCAACCAAAAAAAAACCAGCACAAGGCTACTCAAAAAATAAGAGGAGTCCCCAGTGAAATGTGATACATGCAATCTGGAAAACCTCTGAGGGCAGAAAGAAGAGTTGTGTGCTGACAAATGGTGCAAACTTCTGGCTAAGATTAGATTTTTACAGGCTGGATTTAGATAACTGGCCCAATTTTCCAATGGGTTGAATGGCTGCCGGCTCCCAGTATTGGCCCTGCAAGTCACAGGCAGATCATTAAGCTTGCGAAATCCAGGCACTAAGTTTGAGCTTAAATAAAGCTCCAGAGCTGATATCTTCTAAAAGACTCAAAGGACTATTGCCATTTGAAGTCTAAATCTTTGGAAGGTCTTTTTGCACAGCCCAGCCTTGAGAACTGTTCCTAAGCGCCCATTTTTAAAAATCCAAGTCAGTCTTCTTTTTATGGTGGCTGTATGATGAGTCTAGAGAGGTAGCTTACCCTTCACAGTACAGCTGAAGAAACTTCAGGATAACAGTCACCAAAATTAAGGCATGTCTGTCAGTGACTAAAAGCAGAGACACCCACTTAGACCAGATTAAAAAAAACATATATAATTTAAGGATTAGCAGGCTAGCAGAGTTGGAAGAATTTCAAGCTCTTTACTGGGCTCAGGAGGAAATCTCTTTTAATATTCTATTTCATTCAGAAGTAGTCAAGGATTAGTGGTTTTAGAGGAACAGGTCAATATTGATGCTTGAAAACTCTGGGGAAGGTCAGCACTGTTTGTCCTGGGTGCTGTTGAAAGGAACAGGTATCTCATCTTTATCTGCACCATTTGAAGCCCAAAAGAGTATGTAACAGGAGAGGGTCCTTCTTGCAAGCTTTGTTTAAGCTGGATCACTGTTGGTGTACAGATGTCTATGCTGAGAAAGTCTGCTGCCTGCTTTTCAATGTTTTCTGGATGTTTTCTCCATTATACTCTATTTCAGTTCTCTAACTTTTGTATAGAGAATTCCTACACAAGAGTTCATCTGGGGAGATCCTCATTTTGATCTTGTAGAACTGATCCTGTCCCAGATCTCCTGTTGCCTTCAACAACAGAAGGTCCGCAGCCCTGCTCATTAAAAAACAGTTGAAATTTTTCAGTAAAAAGGAACTTTAAAACAAACCAACTCAATCTTAGGAACACTACTTGAGGTTACTAATAAGTGAAATATGGTTTTGGTTTTTTGGAGGTTTTTGTTTTGTTTTCAGTAATTGAAACAGCAAGTTTTTTTGTAGGCTGCACTTTCTGTTCTTTAATTGTGAATGATTTTATTGAAATAAAAAAAGTCTGTCTTTTTTTTTTTTCAGAGAAAAATAAATTCAATTTCCTGAACAGCTCTATAAACGATTACAGATCCTGATCTGGGCTAGAGAAAAACCCTTTGGACTAGTCAGGTACAGGCAGAGAACTGAGCCATCTTCCTGATAAAGTCTGCTGAAATCTTGGCAGATCATTTGTGTACTTGGAAATCAAGCATGTCACGTTCCCATACTCCCAAATTTTTATGTACCAACAAGTGAAACCAAGAATATTGTGTTTCCCTTAAAAATACTGTCCTTACTCTTAACTTCTCTTCTTACAATAGCCTCTAGGAGGAGAAAGAAGAGGTTAACAGATTAGAACATATTAAAAATGGCTTTTAAGAAGAGATCACTGGAGCCCTGGTACCATACTGCTGAAGCTAGCAGGAGCCCAGCTGAGTGGGCTGAACGCTGTGGTGTTAAAGTCGTGGTCAGCAAAGTTGAATTTCACTATGCTCAGGAGGCAGAGACTTTGAAGGACACAGAAGAAATTCTTTAAGTTTCTGAGTAAGGTACAAACATCACTTTTCAACCCTGTATTGCTTGAATCTATGCATTTATTTCATATAAAGTAAAAACTTTGGGTGAAAAATTGGGTGAGGCAGCTTTCATATCTGCAAACGTCTGATGGCAAGTTTGTTCTTCAGCAGCTGCTGAACGAGGAGTTTTAAGTCCATTTCCAATTTCTAGGCACACATCTTCCTTTTGACCCTTTTCTACAGCTTGCTGATAACACCACCATAGGCACTGAACACTCCTAGGGGTTAGGGTGAATTCCACTGGCATACAGTTAGCATACTGGCTTCAGTGATGCCGTTTCTGTGAGCTACTCTGATTTTCTGTGAGTAAAGGAAGCCACAATTTTGCTATTTAAGCAGAAATGAAAAGGCTGCCTGTGTACAAGCTGGTTAATATTTGAACAATTAGACTCTGTATTTATCTCCTTTACTAAACTTGATCAGACTGAATATGATGATAAACAAACCCTGGTGAAATATTACCTCATTTGCTAAGAGCTTGTTTTAAGCATAGAAACAGCTTTGTCAAGTGCTCTTTAACCATAGGGCTAAACTCCAATGCTAGCAATATTTAAAAGAATGTTATATTCCCATTTTTTAAATCAATATCCTCTATTTATCATGTTTACTTACACGGGAAGGACCTAATTTTATAATTAATCTCTTTGATTTTACATAGAAGATCATCACTGGATTTGAAGCCAATGTCAAGGTATGACAGAAATGTGACGTGATCAAGTAACATGATATGACATATAATCTTGAGCATAACTGCTGCTGTGATGACAGTACTGAAAACAAGGCAAAGAAAACAGAAGGTAGTTGTCCTGGGGAATACTTGTCAGGGTGTGCGAGCTTCCACATCGTATGCCAACTGCATCCTGGGCTGCATCAAAATAGACATGGTCAGCAGGTCGAGGGAAGTGATTCTGCCCCTCTACTCTGCTCTCGTGAGACCCCACCTGGAGTACTGCATCCAGTTCTGGAGCCCCCAACATAAGAAGGACATGGACCTGTTGGAGAAGGTCCAGAGGAGGGCCATGAAGATAAGAGGGCTGGAGCACCTCTCCTATGAAGACAGGCTGAGACAGTTGGGGCTGTTCAGCCCAGAGAAGAGAAGGCTCCGGGGAGACCTTATAGCAGCCTTCCAGTACCTAAAGGGGGCCTACAGGAAAGACGAGGAGAAACTCTTCAGTGGGGCCTGTTGTGATAGGACGAGGGGTAACAGTTGTAAAACAGAGGGAGGTAGATTCAGGCTGGATATAAGGAAGACATTTTTTACAATGAGGATGGTAGAATACTGGAACAGGTTGCCCAGAGAGGTGGTAGATGCCCCATCCCTGGAAACATTCAAGGCCAGGTTGGATGGGGCTCTGAGCAAACTGATCTGGTTGGAGATGTCCCTGCTTCTTGCAGGGGGATCGGACTAGATGGCCTTTAAAGGTCCCTTCCAACCCTAAATATTCAATGATTCTATTCTAGGATTCTATATGGTATAGAGCCCATAGATACTGCTGTGACTGGAACTGTGTCAAGAGTTCTGCTACTAGATACTGGGATAAAACCTGACACTTAAAATACATTTTCTATAGATGAGATCCAGACACCTTCAGCTTCCCTGAGTTCACTTGTACTTTCCATTTTGCTTCATTAATCCCTCTGTTTTCCTCTTTCATTATCTGAATGAATCCAGTCCATGAACTGAGATCTGACCAGATGAGTTAATTCAAGAGGACATGAAACTGTGTATGGCTGTGTTTATTTGTGTGCAGAAGTCTCTGTCGATAAATTAAAACCCTCTCAAGGAAGCATGTGCAGACACACATGCACTCACACACACTTATGATTTTTCACACCCTGTATAAGAGAATCTCAAGCACTTTACAAATCTTTAAGAGTGCATTGCACTCCCTTAAGATGACTAATGACTAAAAACACATTTGCAGGACCTCAGTTTGGCCTGCATCACACATCACATTTCCGTGTCTGCTGTAGGAATTGCCCAGTGGGATTCAAGCAGAAGTTAATTTGCCCAGTAGTCCATCTAGTTGCCAGAATGTGATCCATTTGCCTTTCTGAATTGCAAAGAAATGCAAAGAGGCAGTACTCTTTATTCCTTCTATTAGTTTTTAAAATTCTTCTTTGTGTTTCTTGAATTAGCCTTCTCCTTTAAACTGAACAGTTCCATACTTTTCAGCCCTTCCTATTTGGAAGTCTTTCAGTAATCCCTGCCCTGCTCTGAAGAATTTCTGCATATTCAGCATCAAGTTTATCTTTACTAAGATGTGAAGAAAAGATCATATTTATAAAAAAAAAAAATTAAAATGATACAAATTTGGTAGTCAAAGTCAGTATTTATAGGGCATGCTACAGAATTCTGTAAGAGCCATGAACTGAGGATGTGCAACATCACCAGTTGAATGTCATACAAACCAACACTCTTTCAGAATCAATTTGCCAAATATCTAATTGATGACTTTTGAAAACCTGGACCTAAAGGATTGCCTATAGAGTGACACAGGAAATCTGTAACAGAGCCTGAAACAGATTTCCAGTCTCTTCTATTCTACTGTTTACTATTTCTCCAAAGCATTTGCAGCTCTGAAAGCCCAGAGACAAACTCCGATTGAACTCTCTCCCACATGGCAGTACTTGACCATGGAGTCAGCCTCTTCAGCCTCTATCCATGAAGACGGAACATGATGCTCCAATATATCTAAGCCCAAAATGGGACCTGATTTTTTAAAATTAATACCTCTCTCCAGAAAGTATATAAATGGAATCACAGAATCACAGAATTATCAAGATTGGAAAAGACCTAAAAGATCGTCCAGTCCAACCATCACCAATACTTCTCAGCTAAATCATATCCCTCAGCACAACATCCAAACGTTTCTTGAACACCCCCACGGTCGGTGACTCCACCACCTCCCTGGGCAGTGCATTCCAGTGCCTGACTACCCTTTCCGAGAAGTAACATTTCCTAATGTCCAGCCTGAAGACTGGCTCTGTCTTTAAATACTTCCAGGATTTCATCAGAGTTGGTAGAAAATTTCTCAAAAAGAGCATGAAGCTAAAGTGACATATTTATGAGGTGAAAAAATCAGTGGAGAGACTGTCATAGGGATCTCTGTTTATTAGGTAAGTGTTCTCACGCTCTCATGACACCTGACATTCAGGGCTCGCTCTAGGGAACAACCCCAATCCAGTATCTTGATGCACTCCTGCCTATTACAAGAAATCAGTTTACCAAGTCTTACATTCAAGATAAGCCTTTTTTATTGTTCTTCTTGGACCCAACATGCCCAAGGGACTTCAGCAGGTGTTTGTTCTGTAAATGTCAGGAACCCCTTTATATTAAATCCAGAGGGAAAGATCATGATAGAGCCAAAATCAAGACAAAGTCAAGACAAATCAAGCCAAAATAGACTTGCTGGGAAAATGCCAGTGTTCTAAAAAAGATTTCAGTGACGTAACCCAGAATTAGGTGCTAATAAGTACATGTAAACCAAATTAGATTAGATGTAAGATGTTTGGCAGAACGAGGGCTTTGAATAGCGCAGATGGACTTCAATGTCATGTTTTGATCTGTTAGACTAAATGATGACATTTATTATTGAAAATAGTTTTAAGGAGCAGTTTTGTAGCACAGTAAAGAAGAGACTTCATATCTGTATTACATAAGAACATTTGAATTTATGTGAATAGGTACAAAATGCATTTCAGATTATGAAGACTGCATATTTTTGGATAAAACGGACAAATAAATCTCTTGAGTTTGAGTCTGATCTTCCATCAGGTTCACACTGGTATCAGCAGAGCTACTGCTGGTTTTCTCCATTGTGGGAAATAACAGAAACACAGTCACATAGCTGTAGCCAGAGGTCTGGAAAAAAAACCTTGAAAATTTTCAGACAGAAGCTAAATTCATTCTATGGCCTGTATTTCAATTATCTTCGCTTTCACAGTTGTATTTGGAGTCCTCTTGTTTTCCGTTATGCTTAATGCCATACAGTCTGGTAGGAAGAGAAACCTTCTGTAGTCCACTGGACTGATCTCAAATCCGCCTTGACAGTGCCCTCTTTCTTTGTGAAGCACATGAGCTGAAGAAGCATTCATAGAGACCACAAGAGTGGATCTACTCTTGAGATCAAGGCCGTAAAATGAGGGCAAGGCAAAAGATTATGCCCAATTGAAAAAAAAAAAAAAGAAACCCACAAAACCAAAGAGAGGAAGCAAGGCAGAGCAAACAGAACAACGACTGAGACTGAGCTGCAGAGGCTCCAGCATCTGGCCACCCTGGTGGTGCCTGCCATGCGTGCAGGGCACCCAGGGGGACCTCGTGGAGGCACGGCACCTTGTGAGCTACCTACTTTACCTCTTAGGGTATTCTCAGGTCTAGATTGCAACCTTGTACTTAAGTAGTTCTCTGATACTGGACTGTCATTGTTCAGACCATCTAGAAGGAGTGAACTCATATGGTGGTTCTCATCGCTTCCCTCTTGGCATGGCACATCTCACATTGTAAGCCAGTGCCATAAATTTTTGTTCATCATTTTTGAAGTAGAAAAGCTCTGGTAGTTCTATCTGCATGCATACAGATATGCATTTGTAATGTACTCATATTTTCCTATAACTTCACCATAAAACTAAGGTTCACTTCCAGCAAGAACTGGAATTTACCTATTACAGTTTACTGAAATAATTTTAGTCTCTTATTCTTCTATGTTAACACAGTTTCCCTACATGTAAGTTCAGTAGAAATAAGTTCTATGGCACATAGGAACATTTTTTTTTAAATATGAGTGCAATTTCTTACAATTATGTTGCAACTCAGTAAGAAGAAAAGATTCTTTAAGAAAAAGATAAAAGCTACTGCATAAAAGATTAATCTGCACAAATGTTTATCATCTGGAATATCATCTGCTTTTCCTTTTTTTTTTAAATTTCAGTGCAAACAGATGTCTAAGGAATCCCCTTTTCTCATAATTTTCAGCAATGTGTTATAGATATTCTATGTGCAGTGTATGGAAGAAAAGCAAAATCAACTTTTGGCAGGTTCAGTCTATCAAGTTCATAAACTTTACTGTGTCTGTCTTGTCCAAGATTAGAGACAACCTGCTCCAAGTCAGTTTCCCATTTGCACTTAATTAGGGAGTTCATTTTAGAGGTCAATGAAAAATAGCAGAGTACGTTTTCATAATAACTCTCCTCACAATAAAATTATTTCTCAGGCACTCGTCCAATTTTCTCTGGAACAAGGGCAAGAAAAGTGGGGACACAAAATAAAGTTATTTGATACCTTATCTGGAACTACCCAGCATGTTGTCCATTATCCAAGGAACACATAGTACATTCTGGATCTGAGGAAAGAAGCCAAACATTGCATCTTTTCAGACAACTTTCCTAACCATACAGCTTCATTTCTTCTGACAACCGGGATAGAGATTTTGAAAATGTTCTGAAAGATAGGAGACAATCTGCACAAGGAGTTCCTCAGTATCACCATTATATACATACATTCATTTTAATTGCTGTGGACAACAAGGAGCCTTTTTGGGAAATGCCAGAGGGGTACTTGGATTCATGAGGAAACATCACTGAAGAGAAAGTTGAGCTTTGAGTGGAGTAGGGCTGTTTCACACTGTATCAGGCTGGTGGCATCATTTGCAGGAGGAAGAACACTTCAAATTATGTCTGTCAGCCACATCATGAAGTTCCTTGGAGGCATTTTCAACATGAATTTGCTGTTATCTAGCAGCTGAGAGAGCAGCCAAGTTAGGCTCCATGCCTGAACTTCTCCAAAAGTCTAAGAGTGCATGGATGCTGGATTTTGAGCTGATGTCAGCTCTATTTTATAAGTTTTCCTGAAGTCTGGCTGAATCAAAACTATTTTGTAGAGTATGAAATATCTTTTCAGAAGAAGACATTCCCAGCACTTCTTGGTCAGCCAGATTCCAATACACATCTAGTGAGCAGTAGAAACAACTGGCTGCAGGGACTAGACATGAAGTACTTTGAATCTGATGTGGGTTTGGGGCAAGGAATGAGATGAGTTTGTGCTTTATTATAACCATTGATCATCTGGTTACAGATTCTCATACATGGAAGTATGATTTCTTAGACTAGAATCTGGCCAGGTGGTTACTATCTTAATTTCTCTACTGCAGTCCTTGCAACCCCTAAGAAACAAGCAACAAGCTGAGAAAAGCCTATAGCCTGTTGGTTAACCAAAAACTCAGGCAAAAGTGGGTTATAATGTTCACACATATCATGCTTTGACCTATGAATTAGGTTTTTGTTTGGCATTACAGGAGATAGGTTTGACCTGTGCAGAAAAATTTATACCTGCTCACGCAGTCTCCACACTATCCAGATTACTGACTTTTGCTAAATCTTGCGCCTGGCCTCTTTGAAATTGCACCCCTAATAATACTTGGTTTCTTGTTCGAAGTCTCATCTACAGTAGGCAGGTTCTGGGAGATATGGTTCAATTCAGTTCATTAGACAAGGACAAAGACCAAAAGAGCTGGCTTTGTTTTTATATTTTAGATGTCTTCTTTCATTGACTGGAGGAAAGGTGCCTTGTTTTCCACATTATATCCTTGCTTTTAGGTAGTGACTCAAATTACTTTCTCTCTAAGATTATAGTATGGTAATGTCAATGCCAATGGCCAACTTAGAAAGAAATAGTTGGGTACTCATCTCAACACTCTTTAGGAGCCACTGACCTGAAAGTCAAGTCTTCTGATTTTTAACCTTTTTCTTCTGGAATGTACAGTGAACGTATTATAAACACATTTCCTTGTCATCTTAGATGATATTCTTTTCTAAAGAGCTAGTTTTTGTGCCATAGAGGGCATGAATCTTAATTCACTTCGGGCCTCATTCTTTGTTTCTTTGTGAAGATTCCAGCTGAAGTTTCCTGTAGCCTGAAATGCATATGAAATGTAGAAATAAGAGTAACTTAGACTACTGTCTCAGGCTCCTGCCTGACAATGGTTTGCTTCAGGACAGAGACACAAATATATATACAGAAATTCAGTAGCTTGCAAAGGCCCTGGAGACAGATCATGTGGGAACAAAGGCTGCCTAATAAACTGTAGTCAGAGGAACTTAACTTGGTGGTTCCTTTTTTTTGTTGTTGTTTTGGTTTGGTTTTTTTATTAAATGAAACACAATGTAGTAATTTTATTTAGGATTTGAATTAAGGCAGGCCACAACTATTGTAGGTGTTTCCCTAAATCAGGTTTCATTTTCTTTTTTGGCTCACCATCATCCTTCTGAAGAAGGGAAGAAAGATGCAAAGAGTGGTTCAAATCATCTTGCAACGCCATATCGCATTTCAGATCAGTTATGCTCACAGTCATGTCAAGCAAACAGACATTTCAAATTGATCAATGCAGTAATTGAAACAGTAAGAAGAACTGGAGGTTATTTTGTCAGCAATGGCGTTCTTTATGAGACTGAACAGTGATGCCTTAAAATGGGATGTATCCAGGGAAAGCAAGCTTCCTGAAAATGTTGTAGCCATTACTTTAAAATAATATTATTTAGCCTTCATGCTTTATCCCTTGTGGGTTTTCAATTCCCTAGCAAACTTTCTTTCCAACACATCTTTGATCCTGGTCTCAAAAACCTGACATTTTCATTTTGCAAAGACTGGATATGCAATGGACTAGTCAAGAATAAGGGCCAGATGCCCCAGATCAATGCAAATTGGTACTGCTCCATTGCCCTCCACACTGGTTTACAGAAGACAAGGATCTGGCTGAAAGCCTTCCAAAGCTTTGCTTTGCTATTTCATGTGAACACTTATTTCAATTTTAGTCTTACTTCCTAAGGAAATTGAGTTTATGCAATCATGTTCTCTGTGTATGTATGCACAGGCGTGTGTGAGTGTATGAGTGAGTACTTGTTTGTCCTTTGCCTCAATTACTTTTAAAACTCAGTTCAACTCAATCCGACTGGAGAGAGCAGGAGGTTTAAAAGAGACAAAATTCCTGCAGACACCATGTTGCTATTCTTATTGAGGAAAAGGCTAATGAGCTGAGTCCTTGTAGCCTTTACAAAATTTGCACTGGCAAGGACTTGTTAGACCTTAGAACCACCAGTTCTGGCTCTCTTGGAGCCACTTGCTCAACCAAGTGGGTTTCTCGCATCGAAACCTGAGCATGCAAAGCTCAGACTAACTCCATTTAACTGGACCAGTGTTTCTGAAGAGCTTGGTTAGCCTGGCTTTCTCTATTTGCTTTAGAGCATACATACACTAATTATCTCATCTGGTTGAAATCCTTAATCCTCACCTGATGTTAATAAGCTTAGCACCACCACTGAAGTTGCTCCCTTTCTTCCAGCTGTTGAGCAAAACAAAATCAGGCACAGCATTTCCCATGGATTTGTATTCAGTCACACTCATTTTATTCTGCTCTTGCCAAGGGTCTCAGACAGAGAGATCAGAGGGCAAAGGGAAAATTATAGATGCTAATTCACAAACAACCTCATAAAACTATCTTTATTAGTCCTGTAAGAAAAAGCAACAAAATAAAAGGATAACTGCTTCACTGATGAATCTTTGTGATAAATGAAGTGATGCTTGTATGGGGGGTATATAGAGGTAGGAGCCTCCATTGCTTAATGAAATGATTTCTTTAGCAAGAATGAAAGAGAACTGCAAAGAAAATTATGTGAGAAAAAAGTCTTACCATTTGCCAGACCAAATAAATAAATAAATTATATTTGTCATTGGCACAAAAACACACCAAACAAACAAAAAACGAGCTGTTACTTAAGCTTTGTTTGATAAGTATGGGACAGGGAAGTTATGACAAAAGACAAAAATGGAAGTCTAAGATATGTTTGAGTAAAATATGATCTGGAACTGAGCAGTAATCCAGTATGCAAATGATGTATTTATGAGATTCAAAAAGCTGTGGAGAGAAAAGTGATTTTTTTTCCTATTGAAAACAGAAAAGCAGGTGGTGCTCTTCAGCAATCTGTTTTATTTACTTCATGGGACAGTTTTTGTGAAGAAAAGAAAACACTGAGAGCACCCTGACCCACAGTAGTACAAAAGGCTCTTTTCCTGTGTGCAAAGTAGGTCTTTCTGTGTAAAGCAGCAGGTGATGGCAACTGAACCAACGACACTTTCACATTCTAAGTGCTTCGCTGAATTGGGAATCAGCATGTTATGGAAACAACTTCTGGATCATACGTATTTTTTTAACCTAAGGACACCATTAAGTTAAGACTGAAGCACAAATTTGTCCACTTCTGGTGACTGCCTGATAAGGAAATAGGCAGATGGTGGCCAGCTAGCCGGACTGTGATCCCCTCTATTGTACTTACTCCTTATTGATTTAAGCAAAATGTGAACAGATCTTTCTCTCGCATAGCAAGACTTGCTGACTGCTCATGGTGACCTCATCCATGTGTAGTTATTTTGGCAGACAGTTAAAACTTTTTAAAGGGCCTACAAGAATAACTTTATGAGATTGTTTGTGAATTAGTATCATTCTTTTGCCCTTTGCCCTCTGGTCTCCTATTTAGTTCGGGCCCCTTGTCAAGTGTTGGACAAAAGGAGCTCAAGTCAGCATAAAACCCTGGGAAGTGCTGTGCCTGCCTTTGCTCCTTGCTACAGCCATCGGTCTTCTGCTGGTTAATTGGTACAGCTTCGTGGACGGAGCTATGCCTGTTAATACCAGATGAAGATATAGCCCTTCAAAGTATGCTGCTAGTTTGTGAGTACTAATTGTCCTGTATCTTTTGGCACAAACATGGACACAGAGAAAAAAACATGCAATCTATATTGAGATGTGGCAGGTAAAATTTGCCTGAGCCACTCTTTCTGTAAGTAAGTACTCAATATTTTAATAGAAGTTTCATTATTCTCACGGTACAGAAAGAGAAATTGAGACACAGGGAGCTGAAGTGACCTGTTCAGCCTGATCTGTATGTGTCAATTCCTATTTCAGAAAGAACAAAAAAGTTTCAGAATAAAACTGATTGCAAGCAAACTACAGAACAGTTATCCTATATTTCTTTTAAAAATAAAGAAATGCAGGGGGAAAGTGCTATGCTTCAGCCTCAGAGCTTCCTTGACAGCTAGACATACTTAAGATCTTCATGAGGATAGTATAGCTGATGCAGGTGCTTGCCTCACCTGAGCTGGGTGCTAAGAAACCCCAAGTCACTACTTTATTTTGCTCCAGATTTTCTGAGTAACTTTCAGGACCTCTTTTGGTCCAGCTCCTCAAACATGGTTCGACATTAAGGGTCTTTGCACCAAAATACCCAAGGAATCTCAGCTCTGCTTGAGTCTAATGGATGTAGTTACACTGCTGTACCTCACAAGCATGTAGTGAGTTCAGATATATTAAAACACATTTTTTTAGCTTAGATTTTGAGACCTACAAGGAATCTCAAATTGATAAGAAATTTGCAGACGTGAAGGGACAAATTGACACAGTTGGATATCTAGGTGTCTTTCATTAGCAAATATCTAAATGCACACTAAAACGCAGGGTTGCTTTGATGTGAGTATGCCCCTTAGGAAAAAAATAAAGAATATTTCTCCAGGTTATCCAAATTACTTGGAACAGCAAAAATGAACTGTAACTTGTGAAAGTTTGATGAACAAGCTTTCTTGCAAGATGTTCAATGCTCCCAGGAAGAGGAAGCAAACAGACTTTTTCCTGTTGTGATGGTCCTTGCAAAGCAAAGCAAATGCCATAGCAAAATTGGCTGCTTGCATAGCAAAATTTGTTGCATAGCAAAGTGGACTCAGTTCAGCAGCAAAACTCCTAGATTCTCTGAAAGGTCTATTTAGATGAGAAAATATAAGGCTTGAGTAAGTTAAAAATATGCTCAAGAATGCAATCAGTGCAATGTTATTCATTTTGATATTAAATGAGATTTATTTGACAGTAACACCATATGCTCAGTGGTGCTGTCCACAAGATGACAATTCCATTTTGCAACAACTGTTGAAGTTCAAAAATTGTTTTCATTTGGCTTTGGAATAAAAACAAAAAAGCCTTTCAGTTCTTTACAGAATGGAATTGGACTGAAATGGCTGATCTCAGATAAAAAAATCAGCCTTTTCTTTTGTGGGGCCTTTTTGCTTCTAGTGGGCTCCTTTGTCACCCAACAGGCAGGGCTTTGGGAGAAGGCAGAATGACTGGGGCATGGATATCTTTGACTTTGCAGAGGTGCAGATACTATTCGATAGCATTGCTTGATGAAGTGTCAACCTGCTGAAAACATTTCCATCAGCACTACTGCTCAGTTCTTGATACTCCGAAGACTTTTTTGTATTGATGAGGCACGACTGTAGTATGCAAGCTTTGTCAAGGATGAGACTGGAGCTTTTTCCTGGTGGGCAAAAGAGAAGCTGAAGATTTTGGCAACAGGAGGGCTATGGGAGCAACGGAAGTGAACACAGCAAAAGTTGGATGCTATTGGTAAAATGTCCAGCACTGTATGTCTTACAATGTCAGTGATAGAAACATCAGGAGAGTTTTTAAATCAAGTGGATTAGACAGATACAATCTTTTATTCTCTCCACCAGAGGTTTTCTTTCACATTGATTGGAGCCTAAGAAATGCAGACACAAAAATATGCAAATATAAAAAAATACACAAATATAATTTTTCCATATAAAATTGTGGAAAAATGCTTTCTTTCTCATACATGTTTGAAAGCCTGAGTTTTCATCCAAAACATCTCCAAATTTGAAAACTTATGGGGGAAAAAATAAAAACAAAAAGAGGAAAGTTTTGATTGGGAATTGCTACTGTGACACCTTGTGGGGATTAGTTTCCTCAGGTATCCATCTGTGAATGGCTTGGCACATTCCCAACTGACTGACATCAGCTGTTGTTCACTCCTCCTAACCTAAAGGCATTTCCTCTCTTGAAGGATGTCATGGTGCATCGTGGCAGACCTTGCCAAGATGCGTATTGGGATCCAGTGTTGGGGAGTCTAAATCCTTGAGAAAAATGAGGTGGCCAAAATACTATTCCCCTGAGGTACCACAGTAGCATTTCTGAATTGAATTTTTGCTGGTTTTGGTCAAAACCTTTTGGTTTGGGGGATTTTCAGCTCTTCCATAAAAAGTTAAAAAAATTGGCAGAAAATACACATTGTGACCAAAAAGAATAGTTAAAATACAATCTCCTATTGAAAAAATGTTTGATAGGAATGGTTTCTTTTAACCAGCTCTAAGAAAAGAGCTATAAACACATCCTTAGAGTACTGCAAATGATTAGATATCATTATTAAGGGGGTTTTCTAATTCTTGTAGAAGAATGTGTCACAAACAAGACTCCAGCCCTTTGGGCTCTCAGCACTGTCCTTTGCCTGCGGGATTATACTCTTCCCTGCCTCTCTGCTGCACTGATGTTGCATGTAGTCAGACACAGAGAGCCCTGTTTTCCAGTGTAAACACACTCACATGCACTGACAAGTTCATAACCAGACCAGTTTGACACTCGTGGCTCTGGCTGTCTCAAAACTGGGCACATATGGTTAATAGGAGGCAGCACCAGTTGAAGAGCTGCATTTACTTTGAACTGGCAGGTGACAGGAGCAGAGGTATTTGGCAAGAAAGACCCTTCTGATGGTCTTGTGTGTGTGTGTTTGTGTTGCTACTGTTTTGAGTTTCTCAGCAAAGCACAGAGACAGAAGACGATGACTGTATGGCCACCACATTGTGCTCCGTCCTGACACAGAGCTGGGATGACACCAGGCCCAAGGACATTCAACAGAGTACACTCTCACCAGTGCCCAGGACAGCCGCAGATAAGGTGTGAAAACTCAGTTTAGCTGGTAGAGAATGTGTGTGCGTGTGTCCTTGCACTGCCTAATAAACATGTTCATCGAATTAAGAGGAACAATGATTCATTAACAAAACAGGTACTAAGGAGATACTCATTTAAGACAATCACTGCTACTTCCTCAGCTTTTCACTTCATTGCTGCTTATGTGAGTAAAAACAACAAACTAAATGGAGACCTTACGGGCACCAGGGACCAATTAATGCCACGTGACTTCCTCCCAGGCTTCCATGAAAATAACTGTATTATAATGGCCTGTGGTATTAATATCGGCTTTGGGAAAGTTAGGCAGCAGCTCCATAGGGAAGGATGTAGCATGAGCAAGCACTCTGGAATGTGCAGTATTTGACAGAAGAGAAGTGGTGTCTGTAAGTTGCATCTCCTCCTGCTATTGAAACAGAAAAGTCAGCTGGGAAAATACAAATGCCTGGGGGAATCTGAGAATTCTTTTAATAAGGGGATATCTTTCCAGTATCTGATTGAATAAATTTCAAAGCCTCTCTGCTTTTAAGACCACAGTCGTCAATCTACAGTTTAAGTCTAAGGAATAAATTCTGAGGTGAGTTTGGGATCCTAAATTTATACAGACTCAGAGTTCACTTTTCAGATTGTACTTCCTCACAGTTTAAATAATTCTGAGGAACTGCTTTTAATCTAATGGCTATGGGGAACACCACTAGACTTTTGCTGCAGAGTATGTGGCTCAGGGCTGTGAAGGAGCAGCACCTAGGCAGAAATAACTGCTGCCTGAAGTCCCTACAGCTGACAAAGCTATATGGGATTGCTTTACAAGAATAATTTGCTTTGCTTCTTAGGCTGGCCTGGTTGGTTTGAAACAAACACAGTTCTATTTCAAACTGCATCTACACTAAGACATGCAGGAGGTGGAATGTATTGCTCTCCTTACACTGGTGATGTACAGATAATACAGAAAAGCCCTAGGCAGGACCTGTGGGTGCCAATGGAGCCACTCTGAGGTGAAAGCAGCAATCTCCTTATCCCGGTCTGACCCCTGGGGCCCCACACTTCCTCCCATATTTAGTCCCTGGTGTATTAGCCTGGGTGATTGCAGCCATCCAGCCTTCATCTCCCCTATTGAGCCACATACCTGAGTGTAAAGTACATATAAAATGGTTTAATGTGCATGCCAAGGTGCCAAGTGGAAAAGTACAAGGAGAGTAAGCGGGAGGACGACATGGTTTAATGTCTTCCACGATGACTTTGACCTCAATTTCTGCATCCCACAGAAGGAACATTAACTCCAAAGATGGATGTCAGTAAGCAAGCGCAGACAGGGTGAAGGCAGTCTAATAACTGAGCACGAAGTGGGTTAACTGAAAAAGTGGATCTAAATAGCTTCACATTTGGAGGAGTGATTTGGGTTAGAGGTTCAGCTCAGCATTGGAAAGTTCAGACACTGGTTAAACTTTGGATAAACTTTTGACCCCTTTTTCTTGTAGAAATCCATCTAGAATCACACAAACACAGACTCTCTCATGAGCTTTCCAATACTGCTTGTTTTTGACTGAGCCAGTAATAGAAGAACAGATTTCCTTATGACACTCCTGTATTTCTGCTTCCAAACTCACCCAGTTTTTCTTTTCTTTTCTTTTCCAAACCTGAAAAGTTTTTCGTTCTATTCCATATAAGGTTTGGATGACAGCTGAGGGCAGGTCCAGCTCTGTCCTGGCTGATTTTTGCATCTCAGGGGATAACTGTCATCTTTGCTGGCCTTTTTCCCATCTAGCATTAAACATTTTCATTAACAACTGGAGAATGTCAGTAAAAAGACACAGAGATTGTATTTTCCAAACATCAACTGTTGCTCTCCTCCCGACTAGAAATGCACGGCCTTGGTGGCCCTCACTCTGGGCAGCTCTGCACTAGCTAACCCTCTAATTTTTTATTCTCTCCCCCCTGATCTTCTTCATTTCAGTGACTGCCAGCCAGCTTTGCTCACTCTTTATGCCTCTGGCTCCTTTCTCCGTGCCCCTGAGTCCTCTCTCCTCATGACTCATAAACAGCAGCTCCCACCAGTTATATGTGCTTTTCTCCCCACCGTTGCTAGCTAAAAAGGGGAAGAGGGAAATATCTTCTGAAAGTATCAGCATTTTCTTCAAGCCCACTCAGATCATCTGTTTGCTGATTCCTATCCTGTAGCCTGTGACCTCAGCAGTGCAAGAGTTTTAGTTCTGTTTTCTTCATTGGGCTGATTACGTTGTCAGCACTTAAAATAAACAGGAATTAATAACAGTAAAATTAATCAACACTTGGGAGCATAACCACCCTTAGGATTGATGGAATCAACTGGCAGGTGATAATTAGAACCAGCCAGAAGCTTTTTCTCAAAACTTAAATGTAAATTTCCTCCATGTTAGAAACCACATATTAAAACATCCTCCCACAGCATGCAACTTTCCTTGTTCTTTTTTCATATCCTCACAGTTTGGCAGGTCCTGTATTGGCCACAAAACCAAACAAGAGTACTCAACCCTCACCAAATATTGCTTTCACATATTTCTGGCTCATCCAAACTTAGAAAGCACCAGAAATACAACGGAGCCTGAACTTTGGAAATTCTCAAGCCTTTTTTTTCAGGCCCAGGAGGTAGAGGAAACATATCTGAGCTCTTGGATTCTTTTTCCAAATTGATGTTTCTGTGGTTTCTCTGCCAGTGAGTGCTGCAGTGACTGGGTCTGCGTGCAGACATGAGTATCCCTTGTGTTGCTGTGCCGGCCTGGCTGGGGAATTCAGAGTCAGTGCGCAGCTTGAGGAGCCAAACCCAGCACTATGCTGTGCACCCACCCCTGCAGCCAAAGGCAAGTTCACCTGTGTTGTAGCAGTATTAAAATTATTTAATTATTTCTGTTGCATCCAAGCTGTGTTTACCTTCAGAGTAACCCAAGTTGTTCAACTGCACAAAGGACCAGATTAACCTAAGGGGGTTCCCTCGATGGAGGTCAGGCGTAATGACTAGAAATGGCTTTGATTTTGTGCTTCCTAGTCATTTTCCTTCCCTTCTTCTTCCTCTCTTTAGATTACAAAGGGCAAGGCTCTGTGCTGCTGCTGTCGACTGGAGCAAGAAGCATGTTCAAGTCCAGCAGGCAGGAGCAAGATGTAAGTACCCCGGCTCAGGAAACAAGTGTAGCAACTTTGCAGTTGTGCTGGGAACAACATCTTCAGAATGACTTGTTGTTGTGGCTTTGATGATTTCTTCAGGCACTGTAAGTAGACTGACAAATTGACTTTCAAGTGAAAGGTCATTGAAAAGAATTGCGGATAAAAGCATCTGGATTTACAATTAAAAAGCTACAGAAGTTCAGTTTACAACTCTACTGGGTTCTGTGCGTAGGAGTTTCTATCATATAATTTGGCAGCTTCTCTTGCCTTCTGATTGGGGTTTTAGAAAATAAAAATTCCTTGTGGCTTCTTTATTTTTTTTTTCTTTTTAAACACAGTGGAGAGTTGTGGTGTTTTGGCAAATCTGATACAAAGAAATACTGTACTGGCATTGTCTCATATTGAAGGTGACCTCAGGCCTGAACTATACAAGGGAAAAAAATAGGTCTCTGTTGAATGGAGTGCACATGTGCTTGAATCAGATTATAGAGAGGGTGTGAAAAGCAGAGCACACACACACACGATACATATAATACTGATGTTGTAGGCTTAAATCCAGTGCTCCATCATCATCACATCCCACGGTGCAAATCAGGAGCAGTTTTGTGGCGTTAAGGCTCACCCTGCTCTGGTGTATGAGGGTCCTTCTGGTATTCCTCTCCCTAAGCCCATGACCCAGGCAAAAGGGCATTTGCAAGACAATTAGGTGGCTGAGATTACTTAACACATCAAAACCCACACAACACATGACTCTAGTGGGTGGTTGCCTTTCAGAGTGTTTGTGAGAATATGTTTATGGATCACATTTCTTTTTTTCCTTCTCCCCCTTTCAGGAATCAGGATGGAAACTTTAATCCTGGAAATCCTTACCCATAAAGGCAAACACTGCATGCAGAAAGGCTCCCTCTCTCTGCACCTCCCTGGCACTCCCTCCTCCCTTCCCCTTCTTTGTGGGATATTAAACTAAACTAAGCAGAGATTTGTCCCTATCAATACTGACTTGACTGATTTCCCTTTTCCTGACTTCTCTAATCCTGTGGTAGATTTTCTGTGACATTTGTTTCCGGTAGCAGATTCGTATGAATGTTCACTCTAGAAACAGAACATTTCCAAATATCTATTAAAAAGCAAAACAATGTGGTCAAAAAAAATAATGGGAGATGTTTTTCTCCACAGTTTAATTTCAGCAGCTTCCGGTATTTTTTTTCTACTTGAAAAAGTAGTTTTTCTACAGTATGTAACGGTTTCCTTTTATAAAAAAACAGACTCAATAGAGCTACTATGTAAAACAGTGCACTGTTCTCCTTGCTTTGTCTTCTTTGCAGGAATTAGTCACTCAATACAGCCCAGAGATAAGATGCCATCCACAGCTACCCGAAAACCCAGACCTCTATTATTAACAGAAGCCTGATGACCTTCAGGCTGGTACCTATGGTAGAGCTGAGGCAACTGCACTGATTTCCTTCTTTCCATTAAAAAGGTTGCTTTGTCCTCAAGGAAGAAGACAAGAAGCTGCCCTTGTTTTGGTTCCAGCTGCTTCTCTTGGTCTTTATGTGACAGAAGCAAGTCCTTGGGGCAGAACTCATGTTGCTGGATGAGAACTGTCCTGGTCATATTGGAAATCTCACGCTGTTGCCAAAGACAGAGTGAGGAGAATCGCATTATCAAAGTGCCTCTACTGATGGCAGAGGAAATCTGAGCAAGGTGGTCTACAACCACTAGAGTTAGGGTGGAAGGAGCTTGCCTGCTTCTCTTCTGAAAAATGGGTGCAACAACCCTCCTCTCTCTTGTTCGCTCTCCCTTCGATGCATCCACATTGCACAATATATGTTGCGTGTGTACTACACCCAGGCTAAGTGACAGGGAAGAACTGATGACAAATTTTGAAACGTCAGCAGAGAACTAAGTGCGATTTTTTTTTTTAAACATTACATCCCCATTTTGTTAGTGAAAAGTGTAAATATGCCCAGAAGTGAGACACTCCCTACTTCAGGGAGCTCGAGCTCCAGCATGCAAGACCTCCACTGACAAAGGCAGCAGAGAGAGTACTGAAATAGGAACTCCTTGCATGGGCCTAGCTTCTAGGTAAAGGAGAGGTCACTGAGCTGATTGTACTTGGGTCAAATGCTGCACGCGGCTGCTGCTGCTGCCTACTTATTACAGTAGACATCACATTGCACTCAGAGCCAGTGTGAAGGAGGCCTTTGGCTGGTTGCATACTGGCACAGCGGGGGAAAGTGCTCTCTGCTCCCCTGTGGAAGAGGAGATTCACATGTAGGCATGAAATTTCCACCATGTGCCCAGTAGATGATGAAGAACACAGCCCTCAGCGAGGGAAAGCAAGTGAATCTGGTGGTGACTGAGGGATAATGGCTTTGCTCCATGTCCTTCTCTCTGCTAACTTATTGTATACAAACACTGGGCTGAGCCCAGTTTTCTAAGGAAGCTAATAGCTAAATATTACCTTTCTTCTCTAAACCAACATTGCTGGGAAAAGGATGCTGTCAGTCACAGCGTGTGTAAGCCCTGCTACAATCCTTGCCAATTGTAAATTGACCCTGTCCTCAGCATGATGTGTCCACTGGCAGGATGCAAACGAGCTCCAGCACTTAGCGCTGTGACTGATTCTTCTAGGCATGAATTTGCAAAAGTCTCAGCTACACCACAGAGTGTTGGGAGCATTAAGGCCACGTGCTGGTCTGTGAGGGTGCCTTAGGACAGTTGACAATGAGATGCTGCTATTTTTTCTCCACACCACAGCTCTGCAGACTTAAATTTAAATCATTGTTGCTATACAGTGATACGCTATAAGGCCGGGGCTATGCTTTCATCGAAGACCCTAAATATAAATAAAAATTGCAGTGACTTCAGCAAAAAGGGTTCTATGGGTTTCAGTATTGTCCCTGGAGATGCAGGTGACCTGTGGCAGTTTGCAACAGGCTTTGGTTGCTGCGGACCCGTGACGCAAATGGGACCTGTGCAGGAGGGGAATATATGCCAGCATAGGGGCTGAGGGTCTGTCTACCCTCTCAGCTGCTCTCTCTTTCCCTCTGTATTCATGCTGGACTTCCCACCCCATCCTAGGGGTAGAGAGTCCTGGGAAACACATTCGATTCACGAGATGAAGACCACTGAGTGAGCTGGGGAAAGCAGAAGAAACTTGATTGTTCAACTGACTTGCAAACATAACACTTTTTCCATGCAGAAATAAATTGGAGTATCGCTTAAGTGGACAATTGCTGAGCTTCTATTTTTGTTTGATTTCTCTCTCCCCCTCCCCCTTTTCCTAGTTTTCCTTCAACTTTGCTTTCCAGTGTCACTGAGTTATTATTATCCAGATCCAAATCTCACAGTTTCACTGAAGGAGAACGTGTATTAGAATACCAGATTTACCAGAAAACATCTGCAACTTGCAAGCCTATTGTATTACTATTATATGAGCAAGCCATTGTAAATTCTTTTAAGTCTGTAACTTATTTCACGTTAACACACTGTGTGTTTTACAACACCATTTCAAAGTTTATGGCCTTTTTTCTTTGGCTGCTTGTTCCAATTGCATCTTATATTTCATCAAATATGGTAATGAAACCATGAGAATAAATTGATGCTCCATATGAACCCCCCTATAAACGGATGTTGCCAAATTGCTGTAAAATGGTTTTCCTTTTTAGCCCTCCAGAATTGTTAGTAGGTTGCTGAGGCCAAATTCTACAGGGAAACGTTATGACCATTTAAGGCCTCCAAACTTTATGCTTCAGTACAAAAGGCCTAAGGGCGAGGATTTAAAATGGATGAAGTGGAGAAATTTGCACTTCCTTAAGAAAACATAGAGCATTTCCTTCCGTGTGTCAGAAATGAAAACAGAAAATACAAACTAATTTGTCAGAAAATTTTCCTTCTGTAATTCCCTCTTCAGCTCTTCCCCTCCCACCCTTCCCTGCTCCAACCGCGGCCCTGTAAGCCTTATTTTCTCCTTCGTGTCAGCTTTATGGCCACAGGTTCCAGCTCCAGGAACTGTGATGGACGAGGCTCTGCTCTTCACCTCATGCGCGAGAGCTCTGCTGTAATGTCTCCTTGTGTTCACAGCTTGCTCCTGTGAACCCTCTTCCCCTCTCACCTCCCCGCCCGAGCTCATGCCTGCAGACAATCCTTCAGGAGATAAGTACCGTTCGGGGACACCAGCTCAGCCACGAACGCCGGTTTGTCATTTGACTCTAATTGAACGCTGGTGTAAAATGAAAAAACCACTTGTCATATTTATGAGTTACTGTGAGTTAATAATACGCTGGGATCCATTAGTTGAAGCACATTTGCTCCAAACATGTGGCTTCAGCTTTTTGTTTTTCATTCAAGCAACATTTTTTCAGATGAAATGCTGTTGCCGTTTTTTCTCCCAGGCGCTCAGTGAGCCTCAGGGAGTTACAGCATCAATTATTTTTCTCTTCGTATGTGGAACAAAAAGGAAAAAAAAAGGAGTGTCCTAGCCAGAGAAGTTGGAATTATTATCCAAAATAATAATAAAAGAATATAAAAACATCCAGAAATCAAAAGCTGCAGCCAGCTGAACAAATGTAGTCAAAATTGAAAACACAAAAAGTCTGCAGAAGATTCTCTTGCAAATAAAACGGGCTCTGCTCTCTGTATTTTTAGTAATCTCCTGTCCTGTCTGAGCCAATTCTTTTCCTGTTGAAGTCTGTCTACTTGAGTCATTTTCTTTGAGTCTATTTTGAATGATAAATTCATTAGTGCCTTGCAGGTGGATTTGCCTGAATTTAGAAACTCCAGAAAAGTACTAAAATGACAAGCAAAAATAGAGCGTGAACAGAAACTTGTTTTTGTACTCTTGCTTCTGAAATGGTGCTGCGTTTATGTGTAATAAAAATCAAGATGTTAATCTTTCTTCCTTTCCCCCTCTGCAATATTTTTTTCGGTGCTGAAGATGTCAAGAGCAGAATTTACCCTTCCCTTGATGCCATCTTTTTTTCCCCTTCTGTTTCATCACAGCTGCATGGACTCCAGCCAACTCAAACTGTACCTTCGCACTTCACTGCCTAGGACTTTGCTGCACGTTCCATTTGACAAGACTTTTTAATGCGGATAACTGATCGGGCAGACTGAAACTTCAAACTGGCAACTGTGGTCACAAGGATGCCAGCACTTCACACCTCGCTACTTTATCCTTACGTAGGCTGGTTTCTCTAAAAACAGGAGGAGGCAGCACAGCAAACCTTATGAAACCTCTCTCTCTCGTTACCTGTGGCTTAATTTGCATCGCCTTGCTTAGAGAGAGGAACAGAGCAAGCCCCTCCTGCTCTTTGATTCAGAATGTGTTTTGCCCACCATTCCTAGGAAACGTTTACGGAACATTTCACATATTGTTGCTGCTTTGTTGGTAATAAGCTTTCTTTTATTTTATAAGCTTGAATTAAGCAAAAAGCTCCTCCACTGCTGACTCAGCCTCCAAAGCTGCACTTTATATATGTCAAACAACATATATAAATTTATAAAGTGAACAATGGTTATATTTAAGTACTGATTTAGTAATCATGAACTTTGCTGGCAATATCCTTTGGAAACTAAATCCATAAATTTTATTAGTATTAAATGTTTCTAATGGGAGTTGACAAATACTTGAACTGATTTGCTTTTTCTCCACACTTGGCAAAAGGAAAGGGACAAAAATTCCTATTACACAATGAGAAATGCATTAATACTAAAACCCATTCATCTCAATTTTGTACAAATATAATTTAAGACCTTTTACAACCATTGGTGAAATTACAATGTGCTGTGGGGAAGTTGCAAAAATTTTATGAGAGTAATAAAATTGTCATTGTAATACCATTATAGGGTGCAGGGACAATATAGATATTTGAATTACCTATTGTCCTTATGCCAGGTTGAAAAAGCTACACGCAGGAATTATAGTATATAATGGAGACAACTGTTGAAACAAACCAGAGAAATGAAATCCAGGTCCACTTTAGCTGGCCTAAGACAAATCCTCATTAGAAACTCGGACTCAGAATACCCTTCCCACTTGTGTCAACAACAATTATGTTTAAACGGGCGGACTGTTTTATATTTTTGTCAATGGTAGCACAGAGACCAACTAATTAAACAGAAATTATGCATAACAAAGTAGTGTTGCATCCAAAAAAATGATGTTTTTAGCTTCTGTGAACAGATTTCCTAGGGTTTGCAGTCCAGCCTGACTGAGGGTAATCATGGTGGTTCCCATTGTTCACAGCCAAAAAAACTACTCAGGTAGCTCATGGTAAACCCATGAAATCTTACCTGGGATTAAAATGGTGTTAACTTTCTCGAGCTGAAAATTCCTTTCACTGAAGAGTAGTGTTGCTGTGCTATATCCAGGGAAAGAGCATTGCTTTCTCCCTGCCTGTCCAAGAGACGAACAAAAGGAAAAAAGATAAGGGAAAACAGGAGAGGCAATTGCAGCCTTGTACGTTAGCAACATTTCACTGACTGTGTTCTAGAGAGTAATAAAAGAATTGAAATAGTTCAAGCATCTGCCCTTGGCTGAGGGACTTGTAATTATACACTACAGACTCCACTCCCTTGGAACAACTGTCTTTGATTCCTATCTCCTCTTTTATTACAGCTGAAATGCAAAACTCCTGATGAAACCATTACATTTCCATGTGAAATTCACAGCTACAAGGGGAAACCTCTGCAAAGTTGCCAGACTTTTGAAAGGGGGCAGAAACATATGGGCAAAGGTTGTAAAGTTCCCTTCCAAGTTTCAAAGGTCCAACCACTTGGGGCAGCCTGCTCTGGAGTTTGGGGTTTATTCTACTCCTTTTAGTAAACACTTTGGAATGAGAGTAAGAAAGTTAATTTTATTTCCTGTTTATTAAGAGTTACCATATTATGAACTCCCACAATTCAGCTGATTGCTCTACTTAGAATCACTGTTTCCTTAGTCCTCACCTGGATTATGAGAACCACAGCAAAACCTCCCAGGAGACATTTCTGAACACTCAGAGACTCAGTGAGACCTACCATGCTTTTAATACTCCTTAAGGTTTTTGTTGTGACTTCAGATGACACCCTGCCACAGGCTGGAAAGACTCATAAACCTTGATAGGACCCTCAAAGTGATAACTGGAGCTTCCTCCGTCTGCCCAAGTCTTCCCTGGAGGAGGTGGGCAGGGAGCGTGAAAGACGAGGCAGAGGTGCCAGCCAGGGCTTAACCTCTCTTTCTTAGCAGGAATCCACACTCAAGCATCTTCTTTGAAATCACTAGCAAGAGTCCTGGAAAGCAAGTCCTGATCAATGAGTGGGCCATTTTGGGTCCTCCTGGTGGGAGGACTTGAAGGACATCACCAGTGGCTTCTGCAAATGCAGGCTGAGATAGTGCCGCTGCCTCTCCTGTGCCCCACCTGGAGGTGGCAGTGCCAGGATCCGCACTCATGGGGGTAAGTCACTGCTTTGCTGGCCACAGACGAAATGTCTAAGAGAGTCCCCCCCTGTTCGTACACAAGCACTTGATATTTTATTGAGAGCAAATTAAGAGCACACCTTTCCATGCTCAGATGGCCTAAGCCTGCCCCCTCAGCTAGGGAAGCTATTCAGCAGCCTGAGCTCCCGTCACGCTTATTCCCGTGTTTCACACGTTGCCAAGAGGCAAGAAGGTATTTCCCTACACTGCAACCTTTTATTTTCTGTTCTTTTTACTCTGGCTAATATGTCTTCTTGGTAACCACAGTATAATAAATTTCATAGAGCATGACCAGCATACTTAGTTCATATTATTCATTTGCAGTCATTTATTTTTTCCAGCTTCTCTTCCCCTCCCAGTCCCCTCTCCCCAGCACTCACTCTGTGGAATGATAATAATACACACACAGAGCGCCGGCTGGCTGAGAAGGACTTAAACACAACAAGTAAGAGGATCTTTCTGTGCTCACACCTGTTTTAAGATTTGTTATCCTTAAAAAGGAAAGCTGTAGGGATTCACTCACTTTCTTCCTTGTAGACCCCAGTGGAATATACCATTAAACCACAGGGAGGAGAGAAAGCCTTCGGTGCACTTAAATATACTTATGTCAAATCCATCTCATTCTTCCTGCCTTCTTTCCTCAATCTAGCCACCGTTCCCAAGGGCTGGAGAACATTACAACCCATTCACTTTATATGAATGGGCACAGACAGACTTTTTCACCATTTCGATATGTCTACATTTGCAGGCATATCCTGTAGGCCAACTGAAACAGCCTTAATTTCAATTTACTGTCTCCCTGAGGAACATGCCATTCTCCTGAAAGTGGAAAAAATCCTCAATGGCCGTTCCCTGCCTCCCTTTCCTCCACCTCAAGTCAAGATCTGAACTGGAGGGAAAATTTCTCCCAAGATTAATAGACTGCAGTTTTGATGCTTATAACAGGGCACATGATCTTTATTAAACAAGTAATGAACAACTTTCACCAAAGTACTGTGTTTGGAAGGTGCTCAGCATTACCGTACACAACTCATCTAAATCCTTTTCCAAGCCCCTCTAGAACAGTGTTGTATTAAGAAAAAGAAACCGTTCCTCAGTAGTCGTTTAACTGTGCCTTGTTTTTCAGCAGTCCTATCAGTAATGACAAAACCAATGCTAATAAAAAAGTAGCCAAGATCTTGACTTACTAACTTCAGATGCATGCTGTGATCAACTGAGTAAAGCACAAAGGTGAGATGCTCCCACCCTCCTAAGAGAAGCATTAGGGGATAGCTATTAATGCAACAAACCATAAAGAAAACAGCTAACAAATAAAGATTCAATGAATACTGGCAGTATGGAAAAACACCAGTACCGCTCGCCAGGCCTTTGTGGTCACAGCTCTGATTTAGAGCAAACCAGCATGTAGAAATCTGAATTTAGGAGAGGGATATGTGTTTCTTTGCAGAAACACCAATGCCATACTGTCATTCAGGCTCTCCTGGTACCCAGCATTGTAGGGTTTCACTGGGCCTTTGGCAATTGTCTGGAGAAACTGCCAACATAGAAGTCAATGTGTAGTACTGCTTTGATGCACAGCTCTGCAAGGTTACAGTTAACCATTTATCATCTAACAGCCACGGTACAAACCCGGTTATATCTCCCAGTGCTGGAAATACCAGGATATTCCAACCAGCTTCTTAGGAAAGTATCAGACACTGGAGCATATGGTCAAACAGTGATTCATGTTATTACACAGAAACAGTTTTAGCTTTCCTGATGTATTGCTGAATATTTTATGTTTTCTGCGCAGTCTCTTTTGGGTGGATGATAGTTCTTGGACTGATCAGCCTGATCTAAGTTATCCAAGTCACCTGACGCTGTAAATTTGTTCACAGAAATATTGCATTTAAGACAGCTCTTTCTGGTGCGCTCGCATTTGAGAAGTCAAGTCATGAGCAGGCATAGGCAACAAGAAAGCAAGGGATCTTCTGGTCAAAAGAAGTCAAGAGGATTTGGGCTGGGCCAGAACTGCCATCTCAGCTTCCCACAGACTGGCAAATGACAATGACAATAGCCACCTCCGTTTTGGAGACTGAAGCTGTTCTTTTTTCTATTGTAGGGGAGCATTTTATTTATTTTAGCTACACTGCAATTAAAAATAGCAGCAAACCAAGAAGTGGTTAAAGTGAACACACAGAAGAATCAGCCTCAGTGGAGATATGAGTTTTGCTTCCCGCAGTTACAAACAGCCTTTGCTTAGCAAATTGGATGTATTTTCATATTGCAAACGACTCCAGAAAAAACAAAGACCCAACTGCAACTTGAAGGTCAGTGTTAAGTCTGCTGTACATGGCTATGACTAAGTAAGGAAGACAGCAGCATCAGATAGCATTTTCTCCTCTGAAAATGCCCGTATTTTGGTCTGTTTTTTGGGTTGTCCCATTATCAAGTAGTGGGAATGATAAATCATTCCAGGGAGTATCCAGGGAAATTCTTAGACACAGTCAGATTCAGGATATGGCACAAGGCCATCTCTTAACCAAATTAATAAATACTTTACGGCAAGCCATGAAAAGTCTTTGGAGCTATTCCTCTAAAGGTGTGTTCTGGTCATTGCTTCTGTGTTAGCATTACACCATAGCTCCCTTGCAATCACAGATGCTTGCATAAAAGAAACACTATGTTGAGACTAATGTTTTTCATACTTAGGAAATATTTTTCTTATTAGTAGCAAGCGATGAGGAGAGTACCCCTCTCCGATTTTCCACTGACTGTACAAGTGTCCTAGATCGCTGGGTTTTTAAAGAGAAATAGAGTTAAAGAAAGGCTAAAGCTTGACCTGCAATCTGACAGAGGCAACTTTCAGTGGTGCTTTTGCTCATTTTGGGTTTGCTGAGGGCTGGAGGCATTGGGGGGCTGCACCTGAGAACCACACAAGGAATGAGGCTCGATCCCGTGGCTGTGTTTGGCAGTCTGGGTTGGAGCTGCCCATTGCAGCCTTCTGCTGGTGGAGCAAGGCAGTGTCAGGCTCCCGGAGAGGTGTGCGCCCTATGTGTGAGTACGGCTAGGTAACCTGCACAGTCAGACTCTCGAACGGAGTGTAGAGCATTTGCTATTATTCATAGAATCATAGAATGGTTAGAGTTGGAAGAGACCTTCAAAGGTCCAACCCCCCTGCAAGGAACAGGGACATCCCCCACTAGATCAGGTTGCTCAGAGCCTCATCCAACCTGGCCTTGAACGTTTCCGGGGATGGGGCATCCACCACTTCTCTGGACAACCTGTTCCAGTGTTCTACAACTCACATTGTAGAAAACTTTTTCCTAATATCCAATCTAAATCTACCTCCCTCTATTTTAAAACCATTACCCCTCGTCCTATCACAACAGGCCCTACTGAACAGCCTCTCCCCATCTTTCTTGTAGGCCCCCTTGAGGTACTGGAAGACCGCTATCAGGTCTCCCCGGAGCCTGTTCCCGTCTTTAGGAGCGTGTTTATTTAGTTTATTTGCATTTCTCTTCAAGTTTACAAAAAAATTATCGGGTCCTGAGTGGAAGAAATAGCTGGTAGAAATTTAGTGGCTTTTTTTGGGTGTAAATGCCTTGATTGTAGGAAAATAGCTTTGCTGCCCAAGGGACTCCATCCCATGCTGAAATCAGAGTAGGAGGGTTTCTCAGGACAGTGGGTTGAAGCCTTCACTGATATTATCGCCTTCCAGGGGGATTAAACTGAACCCGACATCTTTTTAAACGTTATCGCTGAGGTTTTCATCCATTAACTCAGTAGCTGAACAAAATCAGCTGGAGTGAAAGGAGAGCTCCAGCAGAGTTAATGACCCTGGAAATTACCGGCTGGATTGTGAGTTTATATATAGCGTCTCTCATTGTACTGAACGGCAGAGAAAGGTCCCCCTTTGAATTTCACTGCTGAATACACGGTAAAGTTCAGGTTTTCATTTTCTAGAATACATAAAATGCTTTTGAATTGCTGCTGAAAGACCCAGGAACGGATGCTATTTCCTAGCTCCGGTTGAAATCTAACAGAAAAACCTGTTCCATGGGGAATTTAGCAGAAATGCCTGGCCACTCTTGCCGGGATGCTCGTTCCCTTAAAGCAGCGGTGGTTCGAGGGGAAGTTTCTCCCGGGAGTAACTTTCTCCTGAAAGTAAAGCGCTCTTCAGCTGCGGTGCTGGCTGCTGAGTCGCAGGCGCAGGGGTAATGAGCTGGGAAGTCGCCTCTCAACCCCCAAAGCATCTCCTGCCGCGATGAAGATGGGAGGCTGGCTGCAGCAGCTTGATCTCTGGCTGTTCCCTGATTAGATGACACCTTTGTGTGCAGTGAAAAGCTTCTCTGCACCCCTTGGGTCTGCGCACCTCGAGGAGCGATTGCCAGCCTTTGTGCTTTGCCGCGGGGCTGTGGCAGGGACCGAAGGAAGGATGGCCCCCCGGCACGGCTTCTTGTGAGGAGGCTGGAAATAAATTCCCAATACCTATGGCGTTCCTTCCTCCTCTCCACTTCTATTGCAAAGGTTAAGGTGTCTTAAAAGCTGCCTTAAACTCTGCTTAAGGATATTATTTTTGCAGAGCTGGTGGAGCATGGAAGCAAGGATGGATTTGGGTTCTCAGCCATTGCTCCTTGGCCATCCCTGCAGTGGAGAGCCTGGGCCCAAAGCTTTTGAGCATGCTTGGCCAGCAGAACCAGCCTGGAAGTCTCTTTCTAGCTGAAAACTGCTTTTTTTTTTTTGAAGACTGCAGATCACAATCTGGCATGAAACTCTGAGTTAATCCCTCTCCCAAAGCGAGATATGCATTTGCAGTTGATGAGCGCCCGAAGGGATGAACCAGAGGGGTTTTTGTGGGGGAGGAAGCGGAGCAATCCGAAGGGATGAAGCAGAGGAAAACGCAGCTCAGACTTGAGGGGTATCTCCAGGGAAGGAGCCACCCCGAGCTGGGGTGGCCCCAACTGGCTTGGAAAGCTTGGGAATGCAGACTGGCTCAGTGGGGACAACGGGAGGATGAAGGCAAGCCTGCCTGGGCAAGAAGGGAGGGGGACACGGGCAGGGCAGTCCCAGCACGGCCGGGAGGTCTGTGCCCCTGGGAGTGCAGGCTGGCATCCAAGGATGAGGCTTCCCCCGAGAAGGACCAAGTCCCCTGCGCTGATCTGCTTGTTCCTCTTTGGGGCTTTAGGCACTGGTGTGGAGCTGATTTGGCAGCACAGTAATGCCTTGGGGCACAACCTCCATCAGGAAAACCTCAGCATCCCTAAGAGAGATGTGGGTTGGGATAGGCTCAGCCCCTGCCCAGGGGCATAGGGCCTTTGGGTACCTCTGCCGTGGGAGCACCGTCCCAAGTTGGGGACATCCCTGGGGGACAGCAGCCACATGTCCCCAAATCAGGACAGTCCTGCTGGGGACTGGCTTCCCCATCTGATGGGGTGATTTGGGGAGACGCAGGGCTGGGGGTGCCTGTAGGCTTCCTTCTGGTGTCGATGGATCACCAGAGGGAGACAAAAGCCCAGCTGGAGCACCACGTCTAACCCCAGCCTGGGATCGCTGGCTGAAGGGTGCTGGATGCAGCCACCTCTGCCCACTGGCCATCCCTCCTGGGCGCTGACGATAGCTGGGTTTGAGGTGCCAAGCTTAGGCTGCCCAGAGATGAGAAATTCAGTCTGACCCTGGCTTTGTGCACTACAGAGAGCAAAGAAATGCTTTCCACCAAGGCAGGGCGTTTGCACAAGATTCCTGGGCAAACTGGCTTTCCCTCTGCTGTGGCAGCACATGGCTGCGCAGCCTCTCCTGCGCTGCGTGTCCCAGCTCCGTCCTCAGGGGTGTTTGCCCTCTTGCGTTTCGCAGGTCCGTGCCATGAGGCTGTCGTTCGTTGGCGAGATGGGCTGGGAGCTGCACGTGCCCAAGGCAGACTGCGTGAAGGTTTACCGGGCGGTGATGCAGGCAGGTGCCCGGCACGGCATTACCAACGCCGGCTACAGAGCCATCGACAGCCTCAGCATCGAGAAAGGTTTCTTGCTTTCCTTACAGCAGCGCTCACTGCTTTGCCTCCAGCCAGGGGACCAGGGCAAACGGGTTTTTCCCAGCTTTGAGGGTGGGTTAGTGTGACTGGAGGTCTGGCAGAGGTGCAGCCATCCCCAGTGCTCCTTGCTGGGACTTCCCCAATATGGGTCCCAATATTTGTCCAGGGCCAGCTGAATCGAGAACTGCAGGGGTGTCCGAGAAGCAGAGGTGATGTCTTGATCTCCTGATGCTGCTCACCCTGGGCTTGCTGCCGTGGCAGGGAGAGGCTGGGTGACCCGTGCTTGCTCTCCGTAGGGTACAGGCACTGGCACGCAGACCTGCGCCCCGACGATACCCCGCTAGAAGCAGGCTTGGCCTTCACCTGCAAGCTCAAGTCCAGCATCCCCTTCCTGGGCCGGGAGGCTGTGGAGGCTCAAAAAGCCAAGGGCATCTTCCGCCGCCTCGTCTGCTTCACCACCGAGGAGTGAGTACCGCTGCCGGCTCGGCTGTTTTCCATGCTCTAATTCCATCTGTGATTTAAATCCCACTGCGGATTCCCAGCTGGATGTTTAATGGGAGCTGGAAGCGGTGTGACAGGGAGCGGGTTTATCTCGTTTCACCCAGAACAGCGGGACATTTTGCAGATGGGGCTGGTGGGGCTTTGCCAGTGCCTGGGATCCGTGCAGGGAGGATAACGAACCTGTGGGCAGAGGGAACCCTGGCACGTGGGGGTGGGGCAGGGTTTGGTCCCCCCCAAACCCCTCTCCCTCCTGGGGTCTCGATACTGAGGGTGGCTCTGCCTTCGCCTTGCAGGAAGGTGCCGATGTTTGGCCTGGAAGCGGTCTGGCGGGACGGCAAGGTGGTAGGTCACATCCGTCGGGCAGATTTCGGATTTGCCATTGACAAAACCATCGCCTATGGCTACATCCGCGACCCCGCGGGGGGCCCGGTGAGTACAAACCCCCTGCCACCGCCAGCCCCCGGGGATGCTGAGCCTCCTTCCCTGCAGCGGGGGCTCGCCGGGGAGGAGCACAGCGCTTGTTTGCTTTTGAAGCTGTACACACAAGCTCATTGCAAACCCGCTCTTGTCTGGGGAGCGCAATGGGGCAGCCCCTCCATGCTTCCCCTGCGGTGGAGGCTGGCAGGTGCGGGATGCCACGGCTCGGCGGCGAGGTCGGTCTCACAGGCTGTCGCTCTGTGGGGCCCTGGCAATGCTCTCCAGCTCCGGTGCTGCCTTGGATGTTAATTGCAACTGAGTATTTAATTGCAGCAGTGAATTAACTTATGTTATAGGGAGCAATGGCCAATAGGAGCACAGCAGGCTCTTAATTAACCCCAGGAGACTCCTGGTCGGTAAATCAGATGCCCTCATTAAGCAGCGTGCTGTAGGCAGTGGCCAGAAAACCTGTGTGGGGACAGAGGGCTGTGGATGATGTCCCCAGGGACCTGCCCTGTTGCAAACCGAGAGCAGTGCATATGTTCATGCTTTCATCCTCTTGCTTGCCTTGGCTTTTAATCCTGTATCAGTGCAAGACTCCCAAGTCAAGTGGTTTTGTGTTCCAGCTCCCCCTCAGCCCCAGGAACTGCCTTTTCTCGCCACGATGAATGTTCCCCTTCCTTTCCTCTCCCCCTTTCCCATTCTCTCTCTCTTTGCTGTGTTTTGCTCTTTGCTGTTTAGTTTCCTTCCCATGGATATGGCCCTTCAGTGACCGGCCGTGATGCTTCCCGATTCCAGGGCTGGGAGAGGGGGATCCAGGATGGGGATGTCTTTGTGGCATCAGGGCTAAAGAGCAGAGGAGCAGAAGAGGTGCAAGGGATGAGATGGAGAGGGGAGAAACAAACATTCTGGTTTTTGCTGAAATAAATTTCCTGGTGATAAAAACACACCGGCATCAAGAGACCTCAGCCCTTCCTGGCACTGAGGTGTCTCAGCTGCCGGCACTGCCTGGTGCTGGGTGACCCTCACAGGCGGAGGGGACAGCTCGTGCACCTCACGCCGAGCAGTGACATCTTGGCTGCCACTGTGGTCCCCTCCTGCAGCCAGGGCCCAGCCCAGGGCAGTGGGGGCTGGCCCCGTTCGGGTGTGCTGCATCCCACATCTGGTGATGAGCTCCCACAGCCTGGCTGTAAGCGCACCTTGTGCTGGGTGCCACTGAAAAAATCTGCAGGGGGAAAAAAAAACAAAACTATCAAAAAACCCTCAAAAAATTTAAATACTGTATTCTTTTTATTTTTTAGCTGAATACTTTAAAAAAATTCTAGTTTCTTCCTCTCCATGCATCCTCCTGGGATGGCAGAGCCAGGTTTTCTGTGGAAAGGACATCCTGCGTGGTGGTGTGGGAGCTTGCCCAGCAGGCAGGGAGAGCCCAGCGATGGAGATGGGATGCTGGCAGGGTGCTGGTGCCCCAACAGTGCCTCACAGCAGCTAACGGGGGTTTCGCCGTGGCTGTGCCTTGCAGGTCTCGCTGGACTTCGTGAAGAGCGGCAGCTACGAGCTGGAGCGGATGGGAGTGACCTACCCTGCCCGAGCACACACCAAGTCTCCGTTCGACCCGGACAACAAGCGAGTGAAGGGCTTTTACTGAGAGTGCGGCAGGCTGGGGCCGGCGAGCGGGTGATGTGGGCGCCGGGATGGGGAGAGGGAAGGTGCCATCAGGAGCTGCCAGCTGAATTCTTGATTCCTAGATGCCCCAGCTGGCTCCAGGGTCTGCTGGGAGAGCAAATGTCTGCAGCGGACTCATCAAGCAAATTTGGGTCAAATTAGAGGGGAAGAGGACAAAAAGATTCCAAAAAGTGGAAAGATTTTGTTCCCGTGTTTTCTAAATGAAGCAGTACTGCTACAGCAATAATTCTTTTCCATGGGTTAATTGGCCTGAAATTAGTGTTTTTCTTGACTGCAAATGAAGTCGTTTCGATTTTTTACTTTGCTGGAAACTCTTTCCCCCAAAATGTAGTTTCACGCTGCCTGGAAATGAATTTTTTAAACCAACTGCTGTTAATAACAGCTGTAGCCCCCAAACCTGTTGTCTCTGTGGTCCCTTGCTGTGCCCATCCCCGCTCTGATGGGTGTCACCTCGTCCTGGCTGTGCCCTGGGGCCCCGCTGCTGGGCTGGGAGTGCTCGTGGGGGGCACGGAGGGAAGGGGTGGAGGGCCCAGGGCCATTGCCTGGGCTCACACCGTGGATACTCTGCCCACTGCAGGGTTCTGCACCGTGAGATCATTGGTTTCACCCAGGGGGTTTCCAGGGATGTTCTTCCCATCTCTGCAAGCGCAGGTTCGTCCCTCCATCCCACCTCACCCCGGTCACAGACAGAGTTTCTGGTCTCACTGTGGCAAAATAGTTTTTTTGCGGCTCCAAAGCTCAGAAGGAGTTTCAGCACCAACTTTTGTTGCCTTCAGCGGTGACTGGCACCTAAGACCCTTGAAAAAATCCACTCTGGGGCACGAAATGTGCTCGAGCTGCCTCGGCATGTGATGGCTGTGCGGAAGGTGGGGAGGGGTGATCCTCCCCAGACCCCAACGATGATCTTGTCCATCTCTGGGAAGGTGAGGGTAAAGACAAGGCCCAGTTTTTGGCTGTGGCAATGGCAGCGCGTTGGTGCCGGGGGAGTGCTGCCAGCCTGCGCCGCCACCGGGGTTTGAAATAAGGAAAACACGGAGGTGCTGTGCAGCCCCTTGGTGCTTAACTGGGGAGAGTGTCTCGTGTTGTGCCTCAGAGGATAAAAGAAACTCCTAAAGGCATGTGCTGTTGGATCTGGGTCCTTGCTGCGTGTGTGTGTACTCTGAATTGTCAGGAGAAGAGTTTGGTGAACATTTTGGCCCACGGCTGCTTTGCCAGTACAGTTTGTGTTTCTGTGGTCCCGTCTCTGGTGGCATCTCCCCAAGGTCACCTTGGAGGGGGCTCCTTGAGCTCCCGACGGAGAAGGGGGATGCAGTCAGGGTGTTGCTGACCCCGCATCTCCGGCAGCGCGGAGCTGGTCTCGGAGGTGTCAGGGAAGGTTTTTATTGCATCGCGCAGCCCGTGAACCCGCTGCTGCTAAGGGGAAGGGGCAGCTGCTCCCAGCCCATCCCTGTAACCGTCCCTTGCTCCAGTCCCGTTGCTGGGCTCCATCTTCAGCAGCGCAGCAAGGGCCTGATCTCTTTCACCCGCCTGAGGAAATGATCACACTGTGTGCTTTGGACTTTGTTTCCCTTGGCTAGGTTTGCTTGGTTCGTATCCTCCTCGGAGCTGATTTCAGTTCTTCAGCCTCATGCAACAAGCACCACGGGCAAGAATTTGAGCTCTCAAATGCTTTGGTTTTACTGAAAACATTAAAAAACCAAGATTTGGATGAGTTTTTCCCTGAATAGGAGGTGATTGCGCTCCCTGGTTCTGCCCAGGCAGAGGAGGGGATGGCTGCGGTCCTGTCCCATTATCCGGGGGATAAATGAGGGGCTGAGCACTCTGCCTCCCCCCGAGCCAGGGATCCGTTGCGTGCCTGTGGAGATAATGTTTTGCTTCGAAAAGGCCTTTCTGATCTGCAGTGCTCTGACCTGAGATTTTCCCTTAAATCCAAGGTGGCCAGGAGAGCAGTTTTTGGCTGCTGCCCTGCCCTGAATCCCACTCATCCCAGGGCGGTGAGGGGCAGGCGCCCAGCTGGGACGGACAGGCTCTCCTGCAGCACCGCCAGCCTTTCCTCTGTCCTCCCAAGTATTTCCCTTTGGAGCTCAACAGCAAAAAGCAATTATTTCTTTTACTTTTTTTTTTTTTTTTACATTTAGGTATTTAATTGAGTCATTTTTCCAGCCCAAAGGTTTGTCTTTCCCCCGTGTCCCTGCCCTCATCCCTCCCCCTTTCCGAACCCCATCGCAGAGGTACCATTTGTTCCTGGCCATTGGCATCTGGTGGCGTCAAGACGAATAATCCCCAGTGCGGGGGAGCGGGAGGAGGACCGCGACGGGGAGCCGCAGTCCCTGCGGCGGGGAGGCGAGCGCCGGGTGGGCGTTGCGGCATCCCTCCCTCCCTCCATCCCTGCCGTGGGTACCGGTGTGGGAGAGCGGCTGCGGAGCTGTCCCGAGCTAGACGGGACCGTGGGGCAGTGGGAAGGTTTGGATGCTGCTCCCACGCAGGTCTGTGCTCCATGCCTCAGTTTCCCTGCGGGGAAAACAGGCTTCTTCCCCCTGCTTCCCAGGGCTGTGCTGGGTTCAGCACAATAGCACACCACGTTATTATTCTGGGGGCGGAAAGCAGCATTACTCAGAGCTAGGATTGCTAATAACACACTAAATATAGTGCTTCCCAGCTCCAAAGTACTTTCTGAACTCTAGCTCGTGAGCCTTAACCCCCTCCGGAGACAGAGGCCAAGGCGCCATCCAGCATCGCTGTGCGGGCAGGGATGCCGGGAGAGAGACAGGACAATGTTCCCCGTGGATGCTCCTGCCTGGAGGCGCTTCCCGTCGTGATGGTAGGGAGCGGGCATTGGCTCAGTCCCTCCTGAGCTCGCCCAGGTTGAGGGGGATGGGGGCAGCAGGCTGAGGTCCCGGGGCGGGTGGGCAGCGAGGGACGGGCTCCCGCAGCCGCTCGGTGATGGTGGGAAGCGGCTGCTTCTCCCACTTGCCCTGAAAGAGAGTTCAGCACCATGAGATCAAGTTGTGGTTTTGGGTACTTGGAGACTCCGTGTTTCTCCCTACGTGTAAAAATGAAATGATCTTTTATAATTGAAGTGTTTTTAGCCCTAACCAGGATGTTTTCTTATGAGACGTTACTAATTATTTGTATTGCAGAAGCACCTACGCATCCCCTTAGCAGTGCAGACGGCTGCGGTGCACCACATTGCACAAACCCACCACAATTAGGGAGTTTCCACCCCAAAAAGTGTCACCCACCAAATCAGATGGATGCAGCTGAAACCAGGGAGTCCCACCGACCCACCGTGCTCTCAGCCCAGCCCTGAAAAGGGCTCTCTACCAGGTATTGGCAGGAAGGTTGGCTGGAGGCGGCATTTGCAGCGTGCCAGCATGGATGTTCATGTGCAGATGCTGGGGCAGAGCCGAGGAAGGGCTGTCACAGCATCAGGGCTCAAGGTGACCATGGCCAGGACAAAACCCCCAGCTCTGTGCATGCATGGGGGGGCACCATCTTGGGGATGCTCCCTGCAAGGAGCAATCGGCCAGGTTCAGACAGGGCCGAGCCCGCCGGGCAGGATCTAGCTCAGATGTGATGTGTTGGTCCGGGTTTGTGGCTGGGTGAGATGCAGGCAGGGGCTGCGAGGGCTCAGTCTGGGCTCAGCTCTGGTTCGATAACACTACGGTTTGGCTGCCGGCTGCGCGCTCATGCAGAAACGTCAGCGAGAGGCTGAGCCGCAGCGTGAGCAGGAGGAGGGAGGTCTGGAGAGGGGAGGTAGGGCTGTGAGTCATGAGCAAGAAGATGAAAGTTGGATTTATGTTTTCAGATTAAATTCCTTGTAGGATGTCAAGCGAAACGGGCCAGAGCCTGCACCAGCACTGGGAAAACCCTGGGGGGAAAGGTGGAGGGGGATGGAGGGACCATCCAAAAGCACACGGGGAGCAACCAGAGAGGGGTCAGCATTGTAGGGGAGCACCAGCTGGAGAAACAACTGTTTTCCTGTACCCTTATGGCTTAAGACAGCAATTAAACATTTAGGTTGTGCCTGCTCCAGGGCTCGGCCCCAGCCCTGAGCCTGTCTGCTGCAGTGACCTGCGCTGCCGACGCGTCCCAAACCCTGGGCTCGCACCTCGCCAGGACCGTGCTTTTGGGGCAGATCAAGGGCATTTGGCATGTCTCAATAATTGTTGCCTTCCATGCTTTTGAGTGGAAATTTGAATATAGAGAGTGCAGAGAGTTCACTGTGAGCCTTGCAGGTGCAGGAGATCTGGGGACAGTGATGTCCCAGCAGCCACTCCCCGGCGTTACCTTGAGATTTCGCTTGATAATGAACAGCACTCAGTCCTTCCAGAAATCTCATCAGGTTTGGGACTGCTGAACTGCAAAAACACGAGCTTAATTAGAAGCTGGTGCTTTTCTCTTGGCAGAAAGAGTGTGGAACAAATGAGATTTCTTAAAATCGGGCTCTGAAAGCACCAGCAGAGCAGGAGGGGCAGCTCGGCTCCCTCACCCTTGCTGCGATGCTTGTGACCCGCTTTGTGCCGGTGTCGCAGCTGCTCCGCTCAAGCCTCTTCTCGGCCACTGTCCATGCCTCTCTGAAGTCAAGAGAGTTGCCTGGGCCGTAATTAAGAGGCTTAATTCATAATTTCTCTGCTGCACAAAACTTCTGCGCCACTTCTGTCCCTGCAGCGTGGCTCTGCGTGGCTGAGAGGTCTCCAGTCCCAGGGAAGAGGAAAGGTTTCTGCCCCCTCCAGAGCAGGCTTAGCTAAAGGGGTTTTACTGGGCAGATAGGTGATGGTCTTCCCTGCAATCAGCTCAGCATCCTCCGGCTTTGCAGTGGGTAATGTATCACGTAGTTTATTGCACTGATAAACGGCGTCGGGAGCCGATGGTGATAGGGACCACCAGTGGGTTTAAATCTTCATCCTTTTCCTTACCATTGTGGCTGGGCCTGGTTTTTCTCTAAAGATCTCACGGCCCTTTATCCTTCATGTTTTGCTGGGTCGCCACATTTGGAGCCGGCACAGATGCTGTGTGTAATGAGCTCGCGCTGCTGGGACCTGAGGTAATTTGCCAAAATCGTAAAAAACCACCTCACGTTTCTCCTTGGTTCTGGAGCTAGCCCTGCTTTAACGCTCAGCTCAAAAAAACGCGTCATGCAAACGCATCTCCTAATTGGATCTGGCCGAGCACATCCACAGCGGGCTCGTGCTGTCGCTGTTTTAAGCACCAGGTTTGTGCTGGGCTCGGTGTCCTGCTGACGCCGGGGTTCCCCGAGCAGCTCCAGCTCCCTGCCCTGCGCACTGGAGACCTGGCCAGTCTCATCGGGGTCACCCTGAGCTCTGCCCAGCTGCTGCTCTACCCACGGCCGGGAGTTTTGCTCTGAAGCTTTGGCGGTGAAGCTGTACCTACCGGGAACCGGACGGCCGAGGATTTGTTGCAGTGCATCGAGATGGGAGCAAAGCCGTAGAGGGATTTCAGCACGTCTCTGTTGAACGTGTTCCAGGGGACGGAGAAAAACTGTTCGGGGACGGAGACCTGCGGGCACATGCAGACCTCCTCGTCGTTAAACCTAGGGCGGGAGAAATGCCACAGTGAGACGCAGTGGTGCTGTGTCCCCTTTCGGCGCTGGATGTGCCTAGTTCCTCCCTGCCTAAAGTTCGCCCTGGAACGGCTCTGAAGTTGGCAGTGGGAGCATCCGGCACAGCCGGCAGCTGCGTGGGATGATGTGGGGCCAGCCGGATGGCCCGTGAGCAGGACACCTTGTGCGAGGTCAGCGTCTCGCCCCTCTCATTGTGGGTGAGTGAGCTGCAGCCTTGCTTCTCTGGTAGGGATGCTTGGTGTCTGCCTTGGGTTCTAAGAAGTATTTTGCACATGAGCACTTGGCCATGCACGGACTCTTGCTGGGAAGTCCCTCCCGGGGAACGGTCTCCCTTCCTCTCACTACACAGCCATCCTTAAAGCGTGGGTTGGGTGCTAGCTCTGGGGCAGGGGAGGGCAGGACCGCGCTCCAGTGTGCACCCACATCTCCTGACACCCCACACTGCACACTCGGGCCCTCAAACCCCAGTTTTTAAACTTTTTTTCCAGAGTTACTAGCAAAAGGCTCTTCACTGGTCCCGCTCCCCTCTGTACCTGTTCACGAGGTTGAAGTATCGGTGCAGGTAGCCCGGGTCCACCGCGCTTTTGCACAGCTCCAGCTGCGTCTGGGGGTAGTAGTGCACGTAGTTCACGCACATCTCTTCCAAGATGCCAAACCCGCCCTGCGGCACAGACACAAACGTGTCGGCAGTGGGCTCAGGCTCTGCCCTGCCAGGGATGAGTGGGCTTTAAAGGTCCCTTCCCACCCAAACCCCTCTGTGATTCTATGATATATACATACACACACACACACACACACATATATATATATATGTATATGCATGCACCTCTTCAGGTGCCACCCTGCTCATCTGCCCACCCACCCTTTATGCACGGGCAGACGTTCAGGCTAGATCATGTGATTTCCATTAAAATGCAGATTTCCTATAATCCCTCTGCTATGTTTAGCTTTGTCCCTGTTGATGGTACCTCTGACAGGCTCTTTTTTTTTGCTGCCTATGTAAGAAAATAACACGCACTGTCAAAAAATGTGACTTCTCCTTAATTACAATTAATCCCCAGCGGAACAGTTTGTGATGGGAATTGGAGTGACACACGCTACTTCTCAATTAGCACCTGACAGCCCCGCTGCAGGCAGCGGAGCCTGGGTTCACTCCTTTGCCGCCCTCCCTCTGGATTTTGGCTGCAATTCAGCCGGGGTTCATGCAGGTGCCCGCTTTGCGGGTTCCCAGCTCACCACGGTGGCTTGGCTCCGCTGCTCCGTGTTGTAGGTGCATGTCGTGATGAGCTCGTCGCCCTGGGGTGGGGTTCGAACACAGACAAGGGTAGGTGTGAGAGTGTGGAGTTTCCCCTCTCCAATCAGCAAATCTGGGAATTGGGGCATTTGTAACGGAGCAGATCTCCGCTCCCTGTAGCGGTGCCAGCCCGCGGGCAGCCTGTTTCCCTGCCAGCACTGGCCACGGTGTCACTTGCTAAACCTGCATCCCTTGGGGAGATTCCCTGTATCCCAGAGACAGTGTTTCTTGTTTTCCTCACTTTCTAAGAATTTCTGCACAGCTGAAACACCTGAAAAACTGCACTTAGGCAACATTTTGAATTGCCAAACACGTACCCAACTTGATGGCACGACTCACTCCCCTCTGTGATCGGTACCAGGGCCCATGGGGACACCCTGGAGCGCAGCACTGGGTATGGATTCAACGGGTGCTGAGGCTTTTGGGGAGCCTCCTGGGGCACGATGGCTCCTGGAGAGGTGCCCTTTGCCGCCGGGTCCTCCCTCACCCTTACAGACCCTGGGTACCCTCAGCATCTATTTTACCACCCACTCCCACCACGTTTGCTGCTGAATCTCTTCTTCCCCTTCCATCAAGCAAGGAGGGAGGAGGGACCTCCAGCGCATGCATGGTTTGCCCTCACCCCCTTCCCGAGGAGCTTCCCTCCCCTAGAGGAAGCCCAGCTCAATGAGATGCTTAATTTAGCTCCCGGCACGGTTTGGTTGCCCACACACTGGTTTCGTGCCATGTTAGACAAGCCCAGGCGTCCCCAAGGCATCTGTGTGGAGGTGGCAAATATGACCTGGGGACCCTGCCCTCCTGCAGCCCCCCCTGGGGTGCCTGTGCGTGGGCAGGGGGTGAGGCGATGTCAAGGGGCTGTGGGATCAGGGGAAGGTCTTGCATTGTTTGGTTTTTGGAGCCACTCACTGGAAAAACTGCCACCACCTCCTTCAGCATGCGGATCTCCTGGAGGGAAGGAAAAGAGCCACCTCAGAGCAACGCTGTGGTGCTGTGCCTGGGGCAGCCCCACGGGTGACATCCAGCTGGGACCCCCCGCTAGACCCCCATACCTGGAAGTGAGGGCTGTAGTGATCATCAGCGTTCACAATCTGCCGCTCTCTCCCATCCCGGGACAGCACCGTCACCACTTTTCTTCCTGTCAGGTGAGTGTGGAGCTGGGAGGCGAAGATGCGGATGCCGGCAGCGGGCAGAGCCTGGGAGAAGGATGGCTCAAGCCCTTGTGCCCAACCCCATCCCTCTCCCATTTGGTGGCATAAATTATTCCTTTTGGGTAGGCCCTACGAAAAACATCCACTAAAACTTCCTTGAGAGCAAGGTGGGCATTTTGAACCCGTACTTGGGAGAGCTCTTGGCGAGCTCCTTGAAAGCAGAGGCCAATCTCCCCATCTCCGTGGGGCAAGCACCGCTGGGGTACGGCCAGCTTGGCAGTAAGTTTTATGGGAATGGTACCGCAGGGAGCTGGAGCAGATGGCTCCTCAGGAGAGCTGCTTTGAGGAGGACTCAGCACATCCCAACCAGCTGCTCACTGTTTGTTGTACACGGCAGATTTATTTTTTCTTCTTTCCAGCACAACCTCTTAGTAAGGGCTTCAGGGAGTTTAAAACTGGGGATTGGGAGCTTGGAGTTTGATACCACATCGCTGCTGGCTGGGACCTGGGAAAAGCCATTTGCAACCTCTCTTCTCCAAGGTGAAGCTGGGGTGGAGAGGGTGGGCACTCACCAGCTGGGTGCATTTGTCCGTGCAATACCCCGTGAGGACGAAGGCGTCCTCGCCCGGGGGAATGGCCATCACTGGTGTGTAGACCAAGCCCAGCTCCATGATGCCGGCGTCGTAGCGTCGCAGGGTGTCCGTGTAGTAGAGGCGGATCCCTGAGGAGTCGCGGCGACCTGGTGAGTGAGAGGACAAGGCTGCAAGTCACCGTGGGAGAAGTGACAGCTGCTGGGACAAGGTCAGGCATGAAAAATGGCACTGTGCTGCAGTGGGGACAGGCACACCAGCCTCTTGCAGTTTTCTTCATGTGTGCAGTTCTTAGTGTCTTAAAATCCTAGATGCTTTCATGCAAGTCTTTACCGACTGGCTCCAGACATGTGCCTGGTCCCCTAGAGAGGTCACCAACCTGAGGCTGAATTACTCCCAAGAGAGGTGAGGAGAACCTTTGGAGAGCCCAAAGCAGGAGGACAGATCATGGGGTGCTTTGGAGAACTTCCTCAGAAATATGGCTCATCATTGCATCTTCTTTAACTGATGGAAGAACTAAGGCCATGCTGTTATTGGAAGAGAAATGCCTATGGAGCAAGCACTTCTTGCATTTAGAAAGCTTCTGGTCTCTCTTGCGTTTGAGATGATTGCTCCATTTAACCCCACCTCCAGTGCCCAAACACAGCTGGTTGGAGCTGGAGAAGACCCTGTGCCCATGATGTGCCCTGGCACACACTGACCACGGGGCAGGCAGAGGCGGCAGCCAGCTCTGCGGAGATGCAAAGCCAAGCCCTGGCTCTCACTTGCTACCCAGATTTGCGAGCAGAGGGAGAGGGCAGGTTCAGTAGGTCAGGAGGGGTTCAGGCTGGCTTTGAACCCCTTGTCTCTGGGCTGGAGCCCACCCAGGGATAAGAATAACAGGGGAGACACTATTGGTTAACATGCAAAAGCAGATAAATTATGAAAGACGTGAGCTCTGTATTTATAGACGTGTTTCTTCTCAAGTTGCCCAATGTGCTATGATTGATCTACAGTACATATGCTCTGGTCTCCTAAAAATACACATGGTTAGTCAAGAAGCTACTTGTTTTTATGTAAATGAAGAAACTGGGTTGTTTGGAATCCTTTTTTTTTTTTTTTTTTAATGTGTCTCCTGACAATGTTTTCGAAGCAGGAGTACCATTAAAACAACATCTAGATTTCCCCATCCTCAACCAGGCTGGTGCTGTCTGTCCAGCGACTTCGGCACCGCTGGTGCTCCTGGCTCTGAGCTCAGACCCACCACCACCCCCTTGCACAGAAACTGGGGGTGCACCCTGTGAGAGCCCAGCTACGTAATGGTGTTGCCTTGGACCCTGCAGGAATGATGCCCGGGGGCAGCGTTCTGCCTGGGGGGCTGCGGGTTGAGCCAGGCCCCCTTCCCCGAGCATCCCTCCCTGCCGCGGGGCATGCACAAAGATGGGTTCCAGTCTCCAGTGAGGATGACACTGCGGAGACTAGGAAGGCAGCAGTATGGTGGGCATTTAATGCATTCCTCCTCCTAGGACAGATCTGGACCATCAGGTCTCCAGAAAGTTGCAAACAGAGCTAAAATTTTGGCCCAAGTTTTCTTCTGAAGGAGCCCTCCCCAGCAGGTGCATGGCCTTTACCCAGCTCTCCTGTCACTGCCTCGCACCGGGGTCGCCACGCACCCACTCACCTTTGAACACCAGAGGATTGTGGTAATGAATCTCGAGGCGTAAGTATTTGGAAGAGCCTGGGCCACCAAAGGCAAGACCTGCTTCCTCGGGGTAGTAGAATGCCTGGAAGCAGACGGAAGGGGTTAGGGGAGTGGTGGGGTGGCTTTCCTGGGGACAAGGCTGAAAAGGGAAATGTTGACCCCCACCGCTGAGGGACATGATGTGGTCTTGCTTCCAAAATGTCTTGCTTCCAAAGGCTTCTCTCATGCCAGCATGCACATGCGATGCCATAGCCACTGAGTAGGGGCGTCACACCAATTTATGGCACCAAGGAGGTAGGCTGGGGCGAGATGGAAACTCACACACATCTTGAGGGGAAAAGCTCAGACAGGGCTGGACACAAATTGCAGCAGAGACCAGGGTGGGGGCAGCCCGCATGGGACAATCCCAAGATGGGATTGGGGAGGGTTGGGAGGCAGCAGGAAATCATCCAGGAGCAAAGCTTCCACCCAGGGTGGTGGGTCCTGTCTTGCACCCACCTGCGCTCCCATGGCCCACGCTGCGAGCACGTGCCTGCAGTAGTTGAGCCGCTCTGGCTTCATCTTGGAGTTGCAAGGCCCGTTGTAATGGGGGAAGCTGTCGAACCCAGCGGCGCACTGGAAGACTTCCATGTGGTGGACCAGGGCCTCGTTGCCCGCCGTGATCACTGGCTCATACTGCAAAGCAGTGTTCAAGATGGAGGAGACGTTAAAGACCGTTTGCTGAGGGCCCATCCCCAGGGGCTGCTGTCTGTGGAGACTCCACAAGGCAGGTATGTCTACTATCCGTGGCTGAACGGGAGTTTCTGCCGCGTGATGGGGAGGGAAGGTTTCTCTGGGCATGAGCTACTACGGGCCAAGAGCTCTTGGTTGGCTTCGGGACCAGAACCCATAGAGAAACATCTCATCCCTTCTCCGGTGACAGATGCACCTGACTAGCAGAAGATCTTGGTCTGCTTTGTGATGCCTGAGTCCTTGGCCAGTTTTGCAGGGCTGAGGTGGCCCTGGGGACATTGCTTCTTCCTAAAGAGGGTCCTGGCCACGCTGCCGTAGCTCTGCCTGCGGCTGGTGGGTGTTGTTTCTAGCCAACAGCTGCCTGGGGCACGGGCAGGGGGATTTGGGGTAGAAAGAGCGACTTCAAACAACCCTGAGGAGCAGCTCTGTCTGAAAGCGCCAGCTGTAGAAATGATCTGCAGCAGCGGGAAGGAATCAGGAGTTACGCACTTTTTACTTACACACAGATGATTCACTTCACACCATCTGTTGGAGAGAAAATCCTCCTCCTGAGTTTTCCTTTGCATCGTCGTCTCTCCCCTGTAAACCGCTAACCACTCTCTCCGGCTTGCCTGTCAGTTTTCCCCTCTCCCCGTCGCGTGGTTTTGACTCTGGGTGTGCCAGGTCATCTGCCGAGGCACCTCCGCGCTTGCCAGGGCGATGCTCTGCCAGCGGCTCGTGGCGGGCGGTCAGGCTGGCGTTACGCCTGCCTTTCCCTGCACCAGGCTCCCTTTGAGTATGTCTAATCTTTTAGAAGCCAATTCCTATCTTGGCTCATCCTGCCCTGCTCTCGCCAGCCCTGTTCCTTTGCTTCCCATGTTTATGTATTCCTCATGGCTCGTTGTGTGCCGTAGTCCTGCCACGGGTCTGTCCTTGATGGCTACAGCTCTGCCTTCTGCAGGAGGTCAGCTCTGCAAGGGAGCTGCTCTGAGCCTGCCCTGGTACGTGCTAGTTGTACCAGATGGAATGGCACCAACCTGCCACCTCCCACTGAGAAAATTCTGGTTTTGGGTTCTCTAGGAGACAGGAGGATGGTGCTGGCTGGTGAGATGGCTCTGGGAGATGTTTTGGTACCGTGTTGGGGAAGACATGTGGGTCTGAGAGCCTCCCTGTGACAGGGCAGGGAAGAAGTGGACTTTGCAGAATGGCTGAATGCGAACACGACTGATGATCTGCAGCAGGGAAAGCAACCCTCTTCGGCCTCTTACCATGACAATGTGGTGTTTGGGGAAGTCGTCTGGGAGCTCTGCCATGTAACACCAGTAGGTTGTCTCCTCGCTGGGAATGACAACGTCAGGGGCCATTATGTTCATGATCTTCATGTCACTGGGCAGTTCAGGGATGGTGATGTTGGGCTTGAGCAGCTGCACCCTCTGCAGTCCCCTGTGGATGGCAGAGACGTTGATGGCTTGGAGGGAACGGACCGGTTTCTCCAGGATCCCGTAGATAAGGTGCACGGTGCCATCCTGAAGTGAGAGCAAAGTAAATCAGGTAGTATTCCATGCAGGAATGTGAACTGCATGAGCTATTAGCACCAGTATTGGTGGCATGAATCCAGAATGGGCCTTCTGACCCGTCCCCAGATGGGAAACCACCCTGACTTCACCAGTAGTGAAGTCTTTTCCCAGGAAGACTGTAGATTTCGGGGCATTTCTTTGCCTGACTTGATCACAGGGGGTTCCCTACCAGTTGGGAGAGTCTGAAAAGTTTTCCATAGATGGCCTCAGCTCCGTAAGGGTAACATCTCCTCTCTGCTCTTTCAGAGCCCTGGTCCCTCCTGAGCTCCAGGCTGGGACAACCACATCAGTTCAGGGCTCATCCCACCCTGCAGCCCAGCCCCAGCAATGGCCACGGGCAGCAGCCTGGCATGGAACAGAAGAAATAAAACTTCTCACTGAAATCCTCCCTTTCTCCCAGCTTCTGCTGTGTGGGTACTGGAAGAAGCTCTGCTGAACATCTGCTGCAAGCAAGGAAGGTGCTGCTGAACCCAGTGAGTTCTGGGCAGGAGATAAGGAAGAAAGGAAAAAGAGAATATTTTTTTCTTAAAGAATTGGAGAATAAAGACCTGCAAGTCTTTTCACGGTTCACACACAGATTTTTTTTTTCCTACAGGGCTCTCCATGTTTTGGCAGACAGTAGATGTTTCTCACCACAAGACAAGTGTTTGAAAACCAGCAGCAAAAAATCAAGGATGCTCTGTGCCCACGTTGGCTTTAAAATATCCTGCCCACCAAAGGCTTTCACCCGAAATGAGCCTGGTGCCGATTCCTGACCACACCTGGGGTCCATGGCTGAGACCCCGAAGCTCTTTGACATCCCCGCTGGGAACATTTGCCCCAAATCCCATCTCATGGGGGAGCAGTGAATGCAGACCAGGAGAGACTTCACCGAGTCACACACAGGCACACCGCAGTGACTGTATTTGCCGTCCCTTTGCTCCAGCTCCAGCTAAAACCTTCCTCTGTGCCTCCCGTTGAACAGCACCGACACCTCTTTGTAACGCTCCAAACAGTTGTCTCCAGACTGCAACCCAGAGTGTTGCAGGAGGGTATTTATATAGACCTAACACATGCTTAACAGGAGCGGATGATGCAGACGAGCTAAAATCTACACTTTACAGAGGTTTATATGGGGTTGTAAATAGATGGTGCCAAACATTACTCATGTCCCAGGGCTGACATCTGTAGCACGCATCCTTTCTGCCCTAGACAGCACAGACAGCTGATGCTGTCCCCAAAACAGAACACGGGTGAGGTACGACCATGCAGGTTGGGGTTTGGATCCCAGCTTGGTGCGACAGGGCTGGCGGGTGCTATAGCGGGGTGAGGGCGATGCCATACCTCTATAAGGTAGTCCTTGGGGTCACAGGTGCTGAAGGCTCTTCTGAAGAGGAGGTATAGCCCCTCGGTAGCCCTCCGAGCCCCGAGGAGCTGGTAGTCCTGCTGCGAGTCCATGTGGAGCTGCCCCTTGCCATCGCTCCAGGCGTCCTGCGGGAGGAAGAGCATCCTGCTAAGCCGGGAGGCTCCGCTGGCCCCGCTCATCCCAAGGAGCCCACGGCAGTGACCTCCAGCGGTACTGTGGGTCGTGAGGTCCTCCTCCTCTTCACCCTCCGGTTGGTTCACCCTCCACATCCCAGAGGAGGAGGGACCCCGCATTTTGGTTGCCCCGTGCCACCCTCCAGCAGCCCACGGGCAGAACTGTCCCAGCGCGGCCCCTGCCACAAGACCCTTGGTGCTCGGCACAGGCAGACATGTGAAATAAGTGACCCGGCATTAATCGTCTGCAGAAAGACCTTTGCAGGCTGAGATGTGAGGGGAGGAAAGCCCACAGGGCCACGAGAAGGTGTTGCACTGGTCTGTGCTGCGTTTCGGGTGTATTTGACTGGGGGGACATTCGAGGGGAGTGGGGGCATGATGTGCTCTCTTGCCGCAAACCCGCTGCTTGCAATTTAAGATCAGATCCTTGCTGAGCTGCACAGTGTCAGCCCCAAAAATCACTGCCTCTCTTCAAAACCCTTCAGTTGTTGTGGCCAGACTGTCTCATCAGCCCTGCAAGGCCTCCCAAAAACTGCTCCTTGCTGACAAGGGTGACAAAGCCGCACCGAGAGGCAAAGCAGTAGCTTACTCCTGTGCTTAAGGATTTGAAGGTATGGAGTGTAAAATCCAGCAATAATTTGGATTTGAAGGATTTGAAGGTTTGCAGTGTAAAATCCTGCAATAATTAGGAATTGAACAGTGTGGTTGTCATGATCTTTCGCATCTCCCGTTGACATCTTTTGTTTACTGAGAAAAGGCACCTAAGTAACAGCTCGCTGTATAAGTGGCATCGGTTCTCTTGTCTTGGGGGAAAAAAAAACAGAAGAAAAAGAATAAAGCATCTTGGCATCATTTCAGCCAGAAGTATAGAGTGATATTTCGAGAACATATTGTCCTTAGAGGGGGAGAGGAAAATCAGCTATATGAAGCTAGCATGACATTTGTTTTCGTAGGAATATGGTGTGCAAATTAATCTTGTAGTACATGGGGGGTTAAGCAAATTTGGATCTTTTTAACAGCTGACATACTTATCCAAAAGAAAGGCTGCTGAGAAAGAGAAAACCAGGACTGGAGAGATTTATAGAAATCTCCTTGCAGGATGCTGCTCTGCACCAACCCAAAGAGCAAGCCCAGATACTGCCCGGTGTTTAACTCAGCACTGTTTGTCTTTCAGCGAGCACATGGAGGCAGATTAGAAATTATCCTTTATTTCTTTTTAATGTGATGCTGTGAAATACTGTACCATGTGGGCCACCGCAGACCCTGAATGGCTGGCAATTAGCAGGTAATTAGGAAAACAGTACAGATAATCCTTTCTTTTCTTTACGCTGCAGATCATATTGTGGCTGGCTGTGAAATAATGTATTTTATGGTTAATTTGAAGTAAGCAGAGAGGTAAAGTTTAACTTACTGGAAAACCTCACAGAGGGGAAAATGCGAATTGCTTTCTGCAGCCAACAGTTGCAATCAGCCTGATGTGGTGGTCTGGGGATGGATGGGTAGCTACTGGAGAGCACCCAGTATCAAACAGGTACAAACAGCCATCGGGCTGCTTCCCTGTGTCCTGGCGATCTCCACGGTGGCGTTGAAGGCGACTCGCGGCTGGGTCATTGGTGCCGGCAGCAGTGGCCTCTCTGGCCGATAACTTTTGGACTGTCTCAAAGCCATTAACGGGGGCCGTGGTTAATATCTAACGGGAGCCGTGGTTAATATTTAACAGGAGTGACAGCAGCGCACAAGTGAACCCGGGCGCTGGTGCATCCTGCGTGTCCACACGTGCGAGCTGGTCCACACAACCACCCCTTAGAGCTCTTTGCACCCGAGCACAGCAGAGACGCCCAAATTCTGGTTCCACTCAGCCTTGCTGATATACTGCTATATTTTTTCCTCTCTGCGTTTAAGATCCTCTGCCAAACCTGTAGTGTAGCCCTGCTCCCTCTGGGATGGAAACCCCCAAGCCCTTTTGGATCCCTTCTGTCTGAGCAGCAGAAATGGTCCAGCGTGCACCGTGCCCCAGATCAGCCCCACTTGTTCAAACCGTGAGCCGGATTCGGGGAGGCAACCTCAAAAGCAGCTGTGCGAATGTAACGAGCAACTCACCCCAAAATAGGAATTGCGCCCGTCGCTCCAGAGCACGGCCAGATCTGCGTTCTCGAACTCGCCCCTGTCCGACATCCCGAAGAGGAGCCCGAACTGCAGATCCCGGACGAGGAGCTGGAAGTGCACGGCTTGCTCGGGATAGCTGACGTTCCAGGAGAGCTCGAGCAGCCCCTGGGGATCCAGAGGCACCTTGTAGGGAAAATCACTCCCGCGGGGCGCCGAGCCCTGCAGGGCCACCACCAAGATGACCATGAACACCGCGATCATGGTGAAGTACATGGATGCCACTTCCCGCAGCTTGAAGCTGGGGCAGGGCTTGGTCCCGCAGGTCTGCATGCCGGAGAGGACAACACCCGCGCGCCGGGCTTTGCCATTTATGTGCTGGCCCTCCCGGGCAGGCCGGGTAAGTGATACTCTTTAATTGCATTTGGTTGTTGGGAAATTGGATTGTTGTATTGACCCCCCACCTCCTGGCCAAACACTTGTCATTCCCTGCCTCCCCTTAATTGGCTCTAATTGCACATGGACATTATCAATAGCAATTGAATTCGACTGGGCTGATGTTATTCACTCTTAAATCTTCCTTAGTGACTGGCAAGGGCTGTTTACGCGCAACCTGCTCTTGCTGAGTCCTGTACGGACATGCTCTGCCCAGCTCCAGAATAGCCCCAGGAGCAATCCCAGCCGTGGATCCCTATGTCCCCCAGCCTGGGATCCCTTATCTCCCCAAAGGTGGCCAGGCTTGGGGGGGATCAAAGCCCAGGGTCAGCTGTTGGATGGATGCAAAGTCCTGGCCCGGCTCCCTGGTCACACTCTGCTGGGTATGGGTCAGGGCATCACTGTGCGCATCCCCATTTTCTTTTTGCTCCTCTGAGTAACCATGCAGGCCAGTGGCTTGCAGATAAGATGGCCCAAGCACACCCAGGAGACCCCTCAGCTCCCCTCATCCCTGTTGCTTTGCACTGCTCCATCCATGCTGAGGTCTGGGCTGCACCGCGGGGACCCTTCCAGCTGCACGTTCCCTTCCACGCAGCCCACAGAGCCATTTCTGTGCGTGTTTATTTTTGGAGGCTGGCCTCCCTGGGGACGCGTTTGCATGAGATGCTGCCGAAAGCTGAGCTGAGTCAAGCGACCTAGAGCCCTGTGGTCCTTTAGTCGCTGCTGGGTTTAGTAGGAACATCTCTGAGCCGACTGCAGTGTCGTCTGCTGGAGCTCTTGTGAGGTCCAGAGGGAGGGTCCTAGGAGAGGACACATCCTTCCCATGTTTTGGGTGGTGGCAATGGTACTTTCTCCTCCAGGGAGCCAGCCCGATAGCTCAGCTGGAGACAGCGTGGGAGGCGGCTGTTCTCCTCCCACCTCAGCCTCCATCCGTTTTTTAACCTGTTAATAATAGTTTTGCATGTAATCGTGATCACACCTCCAGGAAAATGCTGCAAGAGTTTATTTTAGTGGAGTAGAACCGGCCTGACAGTGGGGTCTCAGCATCTCACGGGGTTTTTCCTGCACACCCCAGCATCAGAGACAGCCCCGGGGGCTCCCAGCAGCTGGGGACAGAACGCGTACAAACCAGAGCAGAGTCACCCCAGCTTGTTAATGCTCAGGGAAGAAAATGAGAATGAACAGCGTGTTATTAGCAGCGTGCTGTATGGTTATCGGAGTGCGTGAGAGGACGCGGGGAGCCTGAATGGACTCAGCCACGACAGCTGGAGGTGGCAGCTGATGGGGACTGGAGTGGGGAAGTGTACTTACCGCTGGGGAGAGTGAACCCCTCCTCCTGTCCTCCTCCAAAATACCCCATGGGGCTGTATTGCCTGTGGAGGGCACCTCAGGGACTGAATTTACTTTTCCAGGTGGAAAATTACATTTTTAGTTAATAACTGTCAGGGGAACCGAATTCAGCCTTTCTCAGCCTCCTGCCCTGGCTGCTCTCCCCATCCAGCAGCACCAGTGAATGGCCCCTCACCCCAGTGCCTCCGGGGGCTTTGCAGCGCTGGCATTGCCTGGATTTCTCCCCTGGGAGTCTCCGGTCCCGCGGCTGCTGGGGGTGTGGTGAGCCAAGTGCGGGTGAATGTCCCTGGCTGCCTGCGTTTTCCTCCTGGGAGTCTCTGCCCGGCACCTGGGATGTGCTTTTCCTTTCAGATGGGATTACTCTGGGATGGGACAGGGAGAGAATATCTGCCCTGCATGGATTGTTTAGATAATTATCCCGTAAGGCTGGGTATCTCAGGAACAGGATAATCAAATGGGAGATGCTGCAGGCTTGGAGATTTGCTCTTCTGCTTTCTAACGATGCAATTAGCACAAAGGAACCCTGATCGTGAGCAGGGCCTTGTCTGAGCTCCCAGGCATTAAGTAATGTTGACAGTATTTGAAATATTTTCCCTGCAATGCTAAATGCCAGAGAAAAGGCTGATTTCCCCCAAACAGCCAGAAGTGAAACTCTGTCCCCTTCCCCTTCCCTTTCCCCTTCCCTTTGGCTTTTGTAGCAGCTGGGACTTTAGCTCCAGTTCAAAGACACATTTTGTTTTTCCCTCTCCCCCTTCTTATTTGTTTAAAGTCTGATGTATTCTTTTTCTGTTAATAACTTTTCTACATTAATTGGCATTATAATGAGCTGCCTCAAGCTCTTTGATACACACACACTGCCTTGCTTTCCTCTTGGAGTTTGTGGTCTTGTTTTATCGATGCCGGCTCACGTGACGAGCGATGCTCTCGGCTGCCTCCTGTGCGGAGTCCCCTCTGGTCCCCTCTGGGTCTCGGGTTTCACTTGTGGTCCTTGCAGCAATGTCACAGGGGCAGATCCAGGTTTCCCAGCCCTGTGTAATGCGAGGAAATAGATTCAGCTCAGTGCCGGGTTCTTTTAATGAATCATCAAGGCGTGCATCTCTACATTAAATTGGATGAGGTTTCACTGTCCTAAGACACGACCATTACCCAGGAATGCAGCAATTGATCCCGAGTGTCTCTCCTTGTCGGGTGACCTGCCGGTTAGAAGCTTTGGTCTCTCGTTCAGCTTTGTCAGGCAAAAGGCCAAAGCAGAGAGAAAGACGGAGAGCTGAGCTCTCGCGGATGAGCGCATCCCTCGGCCCTGTCCTGCACCCTGTGGGACCAGTAACCCCAGCACGCAGCCCGGCCCCACACCAGCTCCCACCCTGGCAGCTCTTGGGGCCACGCTCACCGAAGGTGCGAACCGAACCCCTGCGGTGCTGCGGGCTGGGTCTGCATCTCCATGGCTCAACAGACCCACAGCTCCGCTCAGTTTCCTGAAGGAGAAGGCAGCATCTCCCTCTTTTCCTGAGACTCCTGGGCTCGTTCCTGGACGCACTGTGCTCTGAAAGCATCAGATGGATGTCCCCCGGCCCTGGCTGGTGGGGTAGATGTCTGGCTGTGTTACAAAAGCCCCCAGGAACAGATTTTTTTCCCTTGCCCCATTTCTAACCTCCTCCCAGCATGGATTCACCCACTTCTCTTGGCTTTGTTTCCTCATTGTAAAGGGAAAGAAGCTGAGCTGCCAGGGTGGCAGGGAGGCAAATGATCCTCCCTGGGGTGTGGGAAGGGGTCCTCAGCTAACGAGTTCTGCCTCCCTCTACTAGAGATGAAACCCCAGGATGCTGGCATGGGCAAGTGGGGCTCCTGAGCTTTCCTGTACAGAAGGAATTTGTGGTGGAACAGCCTAACACGGGCAAGTCAACTTGAAAACAGCTGAACTCTGCGGATAAGCAGTGAGAATTTATTTAAAGAGAAAAAAATTATGTATATCTCTCCCCCCTTCAGTTTCTCCCCAGTCATTGCTCATAAATCCAGACGAGGAGCGAGGATCCAGCTTTCCACTCATTGCCCCGGGTGTTTATTTTAAGACTTCAATGAGATGTAGAAATGCCAGTTTCCTGACTCGGAAACTCCGACCACTCGGGGCTGGAGCGGAGCGGCTTCCCGCGGGCCGGCTGCCGGGAGGAGCACCAGGAGGGCTGCAGGATGGGAGCTGCGGGCTCAACCCTTTTCCTCAAAGGCAGAGCACAGGCAGCGGCTTTCTGCCCATCAGCGAGCTCCCGCTGGAGCTAACTCCGGTACAATGGGGCTGGCACTCACATGGGAGCATCCTGAGCTGGAGACAGGACTCCGGCATCCCCGCAAACCCCCCTGTCCCTCCCCAGAGCTCAGGGTGCAGTAACACATAGGGAACACCTGGAGTGAGCCTTCAGCCCCGGGAGATGGGGTATTTTTAATGGACAGGGCTCAGATGTGTCCCCCAGGGCCAGCTCGGCTGTGCCGGATGCTGTACAAATCCTGGCAGCAGCATCAATCCCCCGCCGGGTGCTGCTAACCCTGTCCTCCGCAGAGCCCCACATCCAAACCCTCCCGGTGATGTGCTAAAACCGTTGTGGCCTTTCGTCGCCGCTAACCACCCCGGATGCAAAGCCAGACCTGAAGAGAGATAAGCTGTGCTTTCCAGAGCCCTGAAAGCAGCAGTGCCTGACATTTGTGGCAGGGAGCTCGAGGAAGCAGCTGCCTCCATCAGCAGGAGGAGAGGGCTGCCTGCCTGGAACAAAGGCTGTCTTACAGGTAAGAAGGTTTAATTGATGCACCAAATTAGGGATTGAAGTAGGCAGCACCCCTCCGAGCTATAATCTATTGCCTCACTAACATAAATGGAAATTCAATTTGGGCAAGGGCAGGGAGGGAAGGGCAGCTTGCTGTCTGTTCCCGCACGGCCGGGTGCAGCAATCCCTGCCCCGCGGGCTCTGCCGTTCGCAGTCCCCATCCGTTCCTGGCCAGCCAGCGCCAGGATCGAATTTGCCTCGGTGCTGATGAGGTTAGGCAGCGTCTGACTCAGGCTGGGCCCGGCGCGGTGTGAGAAGGGGGAAGAGAGGGCTGGCGTGTAGGGGAGATGCTCGTACAGATGGGCAATCGTGTGGGGTCCCAGGGACCCCCTCCCTCCTCAACACTGTGTGCCATTTCTCCAGCCAGTCACCCTTCATACCAGAGCTGTAGACTCTGGGCCAGCCCCGCAGCTCCCAGGAACCGTTTGATATGCATCCCAAGGTCAGGAGAATTGTTTGTCATCCAAAAGGATCACTCTGCTCAGCCCTGTTCCCATAACAAATCAGAAGGGACCTGCAGGCTGCTCCTTGGCTTCAACGAGAGGGTGCTGGGGCTGCAAACCTGCCTTTGCATTTGCCCAGCAGACGCACGGGTGAGTGTTTAATGTCTCTGTGTCACCTGGACCTTGCTGGGCCACCGTCTGAACGGCTCAGGGTGGTTGTCTCTGAGCTGTGTTGTTTTGCATGGGGCTGTGTGGGAATCTCCGCGCATGACTGCAGCAGTTGCATCCGCGCTGCCTGCAGATGTGCTGGGCGCTGAGACAGGACGCTCGGAGGAGACCGTGACCCAGCAGCAGTGGTGGGAAGAGCCGTTCCCTCCTTATTGTCTGTGAGTTTGGGCTATACAGCAGAAAAGCAACAAACGCTGTAACGCTCTCCTTGCTAAGCCTCTGCTCATTCCACCTTCTTGCTGTCTCCTAACCCGTTTCTCTTTTTTGCCTTCCTCAGGACCAAATTTTCTCTCTCCTACACCAATGCCCCCTGCCTCATCCCCCATGAGGACCGTGTCTGAAGAAGACCCATTCCCAGCCGTTGGACCTCCGCACTGCCACCGCAGGAGTCTCCCCAAACTGGAGTCCTGCTGATCTGGCTCCGACAGCGGAGGTGAAGACCGCCGTGCACGGAGGAGGCTGAGCAGCTCCCATCTCTTCTGACTCCCCTCCTGGTTCAGCCACGCACCTGTGGCTCTTCTGCAGTGTGAAAGGCAGGTGGATGGGCTGTGCCCGGCACCGTGCTGTGGTGAAGGGAGAGCAGGGAAGAGGCCAAAGCTGGCAAAAGGAGAACATCATTTGCTCTTTGGGAGGTGCTGCACTCGAGGCTGGTTGCACAGCCAGCCCCCTACCCACAGCTCAGCATCCCAGAGAAATTCCCTCCCCAGCGCTGCCGCAGCCAAGCCACCTAATGAAATGTAGTCGCCTGTGCGTGCTATATTAGGGTTACTATGGATATGGTGCCACAAACACTGGGCTGTGACTTTGTTACATAAACTGGAGAGATTGCCACAAACACCCAAAATATCTGAAAAGGACAGGAAGAGACAACAGCATTCTCTGGGTTTGCCATAAAGGGGTGTGCGATCCCAGTGGGAGGTGGAAGAGGTTTGTGTTAGCTTTGGGAAGTGGAGCCCAAGTGAGCGGTGGTCTTGGACTCGGTAGCTCTGGAAACTCCCTTCGATTTTCAACAGGATCTTTCCAAAACCATCACAGAAGCGCTGCTGGCTGGGCTGCTGACCGCTCCTGCCCGTGCCGGTGAGCTGGGCTCCCTGCAGATCACAGTGTGAAGGGCGTCATTCCTCACGCTCAAGTTCATCCTAGCTGAGCTTCACACAGATCTTGGCCCGACCTGATTTCTGCCATGTGCAAGGAGACCCAGCTGCCTGCTGCTGGTGTGGGCCAGTACCAGTGATGGTGGTGGAGATGTACGGTCATCAGCTCTCCCAGAACTGCCCACACCTGACCTTGCTCAGCAAGCCCATCCAGCTAATCTTGTACCATCTCAGGTACAGAAAGTCCCTTGTACAGTTTGAGGAATCATGTAATTCGAAGAAAAAAACCTGCTCTAGAAATGGAGGTGGGATGGAAGGGAGATGGAGACATCAGAGTGGCTAAAATTGTATTGCACTCCCACTCCCCTGCCAATAAAAACACCATAAATAAAGTGGCTTTGCAATAACCATCTCCACGCATTGTAACACAGATTCACGCGTCCCTGCAAAAGATGCTTCAAGCAGGATAAACCCTGCTCCAGCCTCGCTCTGCAGGAGAGGCTCCAGTCCTACCACAGGGATGGCTCTCTTCTTCCCAGCAGGTGCTATCCCCAAGCTCCCAGTCTCCATCAGTGGCTTCCTCTTCCCACCCTTTGTGCTCACTTGTGGGTGATGTCCCCAGCCCACAGCTGCTTCAGCTCCCTCGTGGCCCTCCAGATGCCCTTCACCCTGGGACGACCATTCATCCCCTTATTTTCTCTCCTATTGCTCTCCCCATGGGTCCAAGCAGACATCTTTCCATGCTTCATTATCTGACGTGGTGGAGAACACCAATCTCAGTAAGGAAAGATCTGCTTTCTCATTTAAAAACACCCCAAATCCAGTTTTGCTCTCCAGCTGTGTGACAGCCTGCATTGCCCTCCCGCGTCACCTGCCATCCCCAATTTCGCAGGACCCGTCTTAACTTTCATGAGGTGACCTCTCATGTCTCCAGAGTGGCAGGGAAGAGTTCCTTGATTTGCTGGGAAACAACAGCAAAAGGAGCTGGAATCTGCTGTGGGCATGGGTCCAGGGGAAGGACTGTTGCCATGTGAGTTTTTAGGGGGGTGGGTTGGTGCTGCGCCCTTCTGCGTGGAGCTCTGCTCTTTGATGCCAGCCTTCCTCGTTGCTTTTCCTCTAGCCATTGCTTTCTGGCACTAAGCCGCTTCCTGAAGATTGCACAGCAAGCCGGGATCAGCATCAAGAGGAGCCGATCCAGGAGAGGACACGGGGCCAGAAGAGCCTGAGGAGTTTGAAGATTTATCGGCTTAGCGAAAGGGTTGGTGCATTGAACAACAACGGCTGCAGGCCCCGCACGCTTGAGGTTTGTAACAGACATGTTAGCAGAACGTCTAAGAAAGGGTAGAAATGGTGGATAAATGTGATTTGCTTCAGAAAACTTGGCATGGCTGCTGTACAGGGAGAGCTTGCTCTACAAAACTCTTGACAGGCTTAAAGGGGTCAACAAGCTTGAAGGCGAAGGTGTTTCCAGGAGATATGTTCTCTTTGGCTTTCCAGGACTATGACAGAGGTCTCAGCACTCTTCCCACCATGGCTCAGGGGCCCGTGGAAGGATTGTTCCCTGGGGATGGATCAAGCTGGAGGTGGGGAAAAATGCCTGGAGAGTGGCCTTGGATGCCAAGCGAAGGGAAGATCATACAATATTGCTGGGTGGTTTGGTCCCAAGTCCTGAGTCAAGTGTGAGAAAACCAAGAATTTTTGGGTGCAGGAGTGTGAATGCGTGAACTCACGGAAGGATTTACGCTGAGCATAACCCACTGGTGGTGGTGGAGGAAAGCAGGTGATTTTGACCTGAACGCTGCACTTAAAGCCTCCAAATGATTTGGCTCCTGGCTGGTGCTGCTCTGTTTATCCCACAAACCCAGCAGGCATGGGACACTGCCCAAACGGCAAGAGGAGGTTGAGAAAAGTCATGGCTGGCCAGCTGCCAGCTCTCCAGGCTGTGGACCAGCTCCCAAACTGCGGACGCTAATTAGCACTTTCCTTCTGTAAAAATGTGTGTGGCGAGGTCGAGGGGATCGCGGCTCTTCACGCTCTGTGTTTGCTCAGCCCCTAGAACGTGCTCTCAATGGAGGTCTTGCAATATAGAAATATATTACAAAACTTTTGTCTCCTTCAGAGGTAACTGCTCTTCACATAATTGCTCCTAGAGCAAGTGGACCTTGTATCAGTCCACAAAGCAAGGTGTGTATTTGCTCAAGGCCCAGGTATTTGCCAAGTCCTTGTTATAACATTGTTTTTTCCCTGCTTCTGTCCTGGGCTGGGATTAGTGGAGAATTGCTTTGACACTGTCACTGGGAAGCAGGGAGGCTGTTTATTGCAGTACCGATGTCCGGGCATAGAAACCAAAATGAATGGCCCAAGCAAAGAACCTCCATCGTTCACATTTCTGAACAAGGAGACAATGATGAATTGCTAGACAATGACATTTGACCCATAAAAGTAATAAAAAGCTAAAATTGTTTGGTTTTTTTTTTCCTGGCATAGCTTTTCAATATCTTTTGCACATAGTCCAAGCAACCTTGAAGGAAAACTGAACAGGAACCATGAGATAGTTCAGTACTAACAAGTCTATCATAATTAAACGCTAATATTTTTAAGTAGACTCTCTGATGATAAACTATATTTTGCCCGCTTGCTTTCGTTTCTTGCCATTAGACTGGGTGGCTTGCCTTTCAGATCTCTGCACGGGCGTTTGAACTGCGTGCAAAGTGTGCTGCAATTACTGGCAGTAATTATTTTATTTAGGGAGCAATTAATTAAATGCAACTGTTTCCTTCTCTGTAGATTAAGAAAGTGCTATAAGAGATACCATCTTACAAAGAGCAGATGTGCTATAAAAGGACCAGAGACTAATTATTCTCATCAATCAACAAGGACAGAACGAGTATCGATGGGCTGAAACTGCCGAAGAGAAAAATTAAGTCAGCTCTTCGGAGTAACTCTGGGCCTGCAAACACAAGTCAGGCCAGGGAAATGAGCACTGCGGGACAGAAGTCACGCGTCCCGACAGACAAGCCCTCCAGGCTCAACACGTTCATCTTCCCAGCGTCATCGCGGGGAGGCTGGGAGAGGCGGTGGCCTGCAGAAGGGTCCCTGCTACCTGAGGAGTTTGACAACTTGCAGACAACATGAGTGACAGCAGCTGGGGCTGATTATCATTAATTAGGTACTCCCAAAATGTATCAAGCATCTCCTCTGCCTAGAGGAGTGAAGGTGCTGCAGAGAGCCTGGGGACGAGCGGCTGCCGAGCCCAGGGGGTGCAGGGGGGAGCTGGGGCAGTTTTGGCTTCCCTGTCACACCAGTTTGGGGACAGGGGACAATCTCCATGCGTGGCTGTGACAGTGCTTTCCATGCTGGTGTCTCTGCAGGTTGCCCACCTACTAGAGGGATAACGGCGACTCGAATCACCAGATTTTGTCCCAAGTTCTGCTGTTACCAAATGCTGCTTTTTTACAGCTCTGAGATGTGCTACCACCTTGACGCTAACGAAGTTTTGTGAATCACCACTGCTAGAGCCGAACAGCATCGCCGTCTTCGGAGAAAGCTGTGGCAGAGGATTTCTCAAGCAGCTGAGGCTGTGCTGGAAGGGGCACGGATTTGGGAAGAGGAGAGACTATCCCCTCCCCAGGGGTGGCTGTCACCAAAACCAGACAGCAAAATCCTCAGCACAGCTCCTGATAAATCGTGCATGGGCCAAAGTCAGGCTGCGTGTAAAATGCCCCGGGACCCTTGTGGGGCTAAACGGGGGATGCTGCGGGGTGTGTGGGGTATTCTACCCCTACTCTTTTGGCGTGGGGGGGAGGTACGGGGGGGAGGTGAGTGGGATGCTTTTCCTGCGCCAGCACCGTGGATGAATGCTCCCTCGGTCAAAATGCTGTGTCCCTGGCTCCGTGGGGGGGGTCACCTGGCTCCGGGGGCGGGGGGGGAT
>JAAGAY010148254.1:139989-171619 GCA_011801015.1 Ardeotis arabs | reverse complement strand
GGCCCCGGTGCGGGGCTCGGTGCGGGAAGAGGGGGGGCGTGAGGGGAGGGGTGGGCGCCGCTCCGCTCCGCGCCGCCGTCATTGGCGGCCCCGCGGCGCCGGGGCGCGGGGCGGGGAGGGAGCGCTCCCCCGCAGAGCCGCGGTGCGGGGCCCGGCCATGTGCGGAGAGCGGGGCTGCTGCCTGCTCCGCTCCGCCCGCCGCCGCCCGCCTTCGCATCCTCGGTTGGCAGTTTCAATTTTTTTAAATTTTTTTATGGTTTTGTTGTTTTTTTTTTTCCCTTGTTTATTTTCGCATTGATGCTCTCCGAGCCGGAGACTTCGGGAGACGCGGTCCTCACCTGAGCGATCCGGCACAATTCCACCGGTTGAAGGTAAGCGGGGAGGGGACAGGGCACCCCCGCGGAAGCTCCGGCCCCCCCCCCTCCCCACCAGCTTTGCCCGGCTCCTTCTCCCCGTCCTTCACAACCTTGGGGGTCTTGTGCGGTGTTTTCCCGTGTTTACTTCCCTGCATCCTAACTGGCCTTCCAGCAGCGGTGGGATCGCTGCTCTGGGGGGAGCAGCAGCGAAATTCCCTGGTGGGGAATGCCTGCGAGGAGGAAAGCAGGCAGAGGAAATCCCCACTGCCAGAGTTGGGGCTGGGAAGGGATTTGGAAGTGGGGGAAGGCAGAGTGAATAGGGACACAGAGAATTGCACAGCATCTGCTCCCTGATAGCCTGTCTCAGGGGGACTGGTGAAGTCCTACTGCCTTAGACCAGGATGAAAAATATCAGGGTGCTCTAGGCTTGGTTTTCCCTGGTCCTACAGCATCTTTAGTTTCAAAGCGGTGCCTATGAAGGAGGTCACAAAAGGGATGGGGCAGGAAAGCTGGCCCCTGGCCCATGCCTTGCCTGGGTGCATGGGTCGTGTCCTTCTCTGCCCTGGGGACAGCTTGTCCTCCTTTGCTCACCCAGCTGAAACTGGCCTCTCTTGGTAGCCTGTCTGGGCATCTCACCTGCAGCCACGCATCTAGGACAAAGGTTTGTCCCTATCTTGGGTCCTGGTCCAGAAGGACGTAGGAACCCCCCATGCCATCCAGATGTGTTTGCAGAGACCACCCCAGCCCCAGGTTAGGCAGCAAACCAGCCTGCTAGCTCACATGCACCAAAGCAAAGGTGATGGAGAGGAATCCAGAGTTGAATGTGAGGAAGGTGATAGCACAATTAGCTGTGGGTTGTTTTGGTCCCTGTTTGTTTAATATAGCAGCTCTCAGAAGCACATGGACGTTGTTCAGCACATTAAAGGCAGTCTGCGGGCTTGGGGGGGGCTGTGGGAGGGGGAGAGAAATCCCCCAAGGGAAGATGGCTTTTCATTTCCCCGTATCGACTGGTTTCAGACAGGATTATTTATATTTGACATAACAGATCACCAAACTTGCAAGGTAGTGGGGGTGTGCTGGCACTCGTTAAGGTAGACAGTTTTCTGACAGAATAAATTAAAGGTAAGAGAAGACTGCACTTCGAGGTTCAACAGATTGTCTTCTAGCTGAAAAAGAGCAGTGAAATCAGCATAAAACCTAGGTGGTAAAATCACGCGCTTCAGTCTCTGACGATGGATGCCTGTCATTTTAGGAAACCTGGGGGATCTCCCACTGTTTAGCGTGCAGGCAGTGCTCCTGGGCGACCTCGTGAGAGCAAAAGTACCCAGAATGATGGGGTTTTAGTCATTGTATCTTGTCTTCGCTGAGCAACCCTCTAAATGATAATGCTGTTAAGGGAAAATTATGTAAATTGTGCATGAACTAAGTGCCTGAACTGTCCACACACCTGTATTTAGGCTCTTGCCCTGTTGCGATGGCGTGTGAATAATGGAAGGTTGTTTGCAGCCTTTTCTGGTTGGTTTTCATCTTGTCTGAAGTGAGCAGAAAGATGTATTACAGCTGTCAGCTGGTGCAAAGAGATTTCAAACACCTTAAAGACCGCACAGCTGTAATTAGAAGTGTAACCTCCTTCCTCTGCATGTCAGGATTTCTGTGCAGAAGGATGACAGGACCTCTTAAGGAACGGAGCTGGTGCTCAGTAGATATAAAGAACTTCAACAAAATCCCCCGCAAAGTGACTGATGTTGATTTATCAGTACATTGGTTCTCACTTACGAAAGATGTGGGGATGGAAGGAAACAGCATTTGTTCCTTTCTATTTTCTTGTCAGTGAACAGAGATTACAAACGCAGGCAGTTCTTAAATACCTGTGCCTACCTGAGCACAAAAGAGTTGCAGAGTGTTACCAGCACTGTGGTTGCTGGCTGTGTCTCTGCCGAGTTTCTCTTTATTTTCCAGCAAACCTGGTAGATCGGTCTAGTTGTCGCATCTCCTCCTGATCCTTTTCCATTGCGACTGCAGCCGTCCCCAAACCCTTGTGTAGAGGGTCGAGAGTCGAGCCTGAGGGTTTGGTCTCATGGGCTTTGCCAACTGAGGAGAATGGGTTCAGAAGTGGTTTAGGTGACTGAGGAGTCAGTCAGTGACATTGACCCAAGTCTTTCTAAAGGTGTCCCCATGTCTGAAGCTGAAGAACACCAGCTGACCCTACAGCCGTACCTGAGCACGTAGGATCCTTTAAAAGTTTTGCTGGAGGCCAGGTACAAAGAGGTAAAGGTGCTCAATGCCTCCAGGCATTTATGTGCAGCCCAGAGCGCTTAGCTGCATGCTCACAGGCTGAAGAAGTCTGGGCTGCTCACCTTTGGGCACATCAGGATGTGTCCTTCATGCCCAGCACGTGGGTCAGTGAGGGGTTTTGCTGCTGGCCAAGCTGTAAGGTACTTATGGAATTCGGAGCTTTTCGTTTGGCTGCATGGTGCCCAGCTGTGTCAGCGCTGATGTAAGGAACGAGGATAACTCAGTCCCTGCTCACTTGTGGTGTTCTGGCACCTGGCTGTTGGGTTGTCATGGATATGGATAAGGACACGGCCAGCCAAGAGGTGCTTGCTGCTGGCAGGGCTCCCGCAGCCACCGCTTGTGATGCAACTTATAACACTGAAGAGGAGCAGGGAAGGGATGGAGGAGAGGTGGCAGGTGTTGGGGTTGAACTTGCAACTCATTCCCATTTTAATTTACGCTTCTTCCCATGTCGTTGTCTGTTATCTCCTTCTCTCCTCATGATCTAATTTATTACAGTAGGCAGGATTGATTCACCCTTTGCCTCAGAAAAAAAGCATAAATCCCAGCACCGCAGATCAGTAGAGCGATGACGAATAGGTTGGGTGACAGACTCTGATCCCCTCCAGACCTTTCAGCCGCGTTCAGATCACAGCTGAGGCCAACCCGGATGAGGCTGGGACCTCAGGAACCTGTGAGCCCTGCAATGCCCACAAGAACAGCCCTGGGCAGGGGTCAGCTGGAAAGGTTGGGGAACAAAATTAAAAGTCATAATAATATTTTGAAACATCCTTGGACTCTTGAAAGCTTGGAAACAGCCATGACCCATTAATAGCAGCTCATTGGAACAAGCACCTGTGATGGGTCAGAGATGGTGTTCGGCTTCATTCAGAACAACGGCACAAGATGGACCGAGATGTCTTCCCCAAGTTTGCCTGGCCATGAGACAGCTCAGCTCGCTGTCTCCAGTGCTTCTCTCCCCACCTCTTATCTCCAGGACAAAAGCCACCCACAGCAACACACCGCCCGGCATGGCAGTTTGTGAGCTTGCCGAGCTTTGCTTGACAGCAATGCTGATTTTCTCCCCAGCTGGAACGCGCCTGCCCATGAGCCACGGAGAGGGATGCAGCTCCCGCGTGGGGCTGGGTTGGAGGTACACACAGCTCTGCCGCCCTGGGAAACATAGCTCTGTTCCACGGCTTTTATCAAAGAAATGGAAACTTGTCACATTCTCTCTGCAACCACATCTGATGCGATCCAAGCAATTTGCCCTTGGTGTGTTTCCAGAAATAGTTGGGCCTACAGTAGACACGGGTGACATCTGGGTGCATTACTGTTGAGTTCATGAACATTCAGTAAACAAGACAGGACCTATTGTTTAAAGGTTATTTCAAAAGATTTCTAGCGAGTTATCTGGCCGTGCAATGGGGAAAGTCTTAATGGCACTGTGATAATTGCCTTTTTCTGAAGGATATTTTAGAGGCAAGTTACCAGAAACCCAAAAGCACGTCTCAGCCCATCCTCGCCCCGCCAGGAACCTGATCCAACCTCAAAACATGAGGAATTTTTCTCTTTACTTCAATGCTGGCTGGATCAAGCTGGGAAGTGTGCATCTGGCTGTGGGAAGAGCCGGCTGGGGGGCACGGAGTGGGGATGCAGGGGAGACTACCAGCAGTTCAACAGTAAAAAAACCTCTCAGATGAGCATAATAGGGCAGCAGGGATTCACATCAGCAGGGAGGGTGAGAGAACGAGTCCTCCTCGGGGCTCTGAAGGGAAAATAAATGTCATTAGCAGTGGGTAAAGCAACCGCCCCTGAGCACCTGGGACGAGGGCGGGAGGCTCTGCAGGGAGAGGGGGGCCGAGCGGGGCCGCTTCAGGAGATGCTCTGCAGCCCACATCTTTATAAAAAAAAAGAAAAAGAAAGACAAGTGAATTTTTGGCAGAAACGAAGCGCCAGCCATCTCCCCCTTCCCTCGCCCAGGTGACAAGGACGCTGCTCACATGTGGCAGAAGGGAAGAGATGTGGCTCTGCTGTCACTCACACCAGCCTCACATCTGCTCACGCTCCTGGCAGGAATCACTGCTGGCTTCTTACCGTGGCCCTGGGGCAAAGAGAATTAATTCTCACCGTCAGTTTCATGCCCCCTCGGAGAGCCGTGATGGGGAGGAAATAATGTCACGGTCTCCCACATCTTTCTTTCTGTTTTGCCACTGGTTTTCTCTGAGAGGGAGGTGGAGGGGGAGCGGGATCAGGGGGTGCCCGTGCAGTCCTGGAGCCGACGGGAGCATGCTGCCCGCAGCGGGACCGTCCCGTCCTGAGTGCTGCCTCCAGCCCTCCTCTGCCTCATCTGCTGCCATGAGGCTGTGTCAGCGCTGCAGAGGGGCCCTGGCAGTGGGTGCCTGTGGAGAGTTTTTCCAGTCTGTTCAGAGCCCACGCACCCCAGCCTTGCCTTCTCCCTTCTGTTCCTCTGCGGGTGCTCCAGCCCTGCCCTCCTGCGAGGCAGTCACCGCTCCTGCTCCGCAGCCCGGTCCTCTTCCTTTCCGATTACAGAAAACACAGGTGGTGAGATAACCATCGGAAGCTGCCAGCCTGGAAAATAAGCTTTGGTGAAAAAACTTGTAAGCTTTTTTTCTTTGAATTGCTGCTAAACTCCAGCTTAGGCTCTCCCAAGGCTGGCCTCTCTTGGGCAGGGGATAAAGGAGATGATCTTCTTGCCGGGCAGGGGACGAAGCCTGCCAGCTTTGGGTATGGCTTTGCGGCCACGCTATGGCTTTTCTCTAGGTACAAGTTCATCAAAGGGTCTGAGCCGGTGGAGCTCATAAGCTCATTACATTGGGAGAATTGCAAGTGGTGGGTGCGCCACACAGCTGGGATTTCCTTCCTTGCTGCTGGAGGGGACTCTTAGCAAACCAAGAGGGAAAGTCCTTTGGGGTTTCATTTTTTCCTGTGCAGAGCAGTCCCTTGTTCCTCAGCTGCCTGAAAATCTAGGCTGGACCATAACAGACAAAAGTGGCCTTCTGTAGCACTGCCTGTTCCTCTCGTGCCTGCAGAGCTGGCATCAGCCAAAGCCAGGCTGTCCCTTCACTCGCCCAGAGTTTCGTTCTGCTTGAGGTTAAAGGGGAAAACATATCAGCATTAATGAAAGGAAAGTGGTTGCCTTGGGGAATCTAAATGCCCAGCTTGCTGGGTGATGGGGCTGCATTGAAACTGTCTGGGGACCACCGCAGCCTTGGGACGGATTCAGAGGTCGTTGTCTCCCCTGCCCTCTCCCCAGCGCGGGTCACTTCAGCTGAAGCGGATCAAAATGTCTTGAGATTCAAAGACTCATCAGCAGGCACCCATCACAACAGAGATGTCTCGGGCTTGGTTGTCGAAGCTGATACAGGGGCTCCATCAAAGCTGGGTGGTGCGGGAGCGTGCAGGGAGCGAGAGGGCGAGTGCCAGACGAGCCCCCGGAGCGGCTGCGTTACAGCGTGCGAATCGCAGCTCTGCTAAAGCAGCCGCTCACAGGCACCGCTTCCTGTCAGAAAAACGACTTGGGTACAAATAACTTTGCTCATTTTTTTTCCCAGTATCCCACCTTTGCTGCTCTGGGTTGTTTGGCTTTTTCCCTAGGAAATAATGCAATATTTTCTGTGGTGACTGGCAGGGACAGTGCAATCCCCACACACAGCTCCTGTTCTGAAACCCAGATTTTTCCTCGTTGAAGCGGAGGATGTTGCTTGGGCTTTGCCATGGGGTTTACATCTGGATTCCCTTTGCTCTCAGTACGGATTTGTTTTAAGAACTGCCATGGGTCTTCCTGCCCGGGCTTTGACAAACCATTAACTCTCTTCTTTTTGTTGCTTGCCTCCAAGATTACAGCTTGTGCATTGCCCCCGTGGGCTTCCAACCTTGCCGGGGCTGCTCCCCTTAAAACACCATGGGATGGGTCACAGGGTGTGCTTAAGAAAAACCTCACCGACCCTTAAATATTTAAATTGATTGACAGACAGTAGCGGCTCTCCTTGAGCGCAAAGAACTGCTGCAATTTGCTTCTGCTGTAAGTTCAGCCGTAGAAAGCATCTGCAGAACAACAGTGTGCACATTGCCGTTCTTTAGTTCACACAATATACGTGAGTTACAGGGCGAGACGTGATGCCTTTTGTGGCAATCCAAGCTAAACTCCCTCCCTGGGGAGAAAATACAGTGTTGAGGCTGCCAGAGGCTCAGTTTTGAGCAAGTGCCGCTGTGCCCCAGCTGCGGGAGAGTGGCCTGGGAAACGCATGGCCTCGCTCTTGGGGAATCTCTCCCTGTCTCCCTTTGCCAGCCAGTGAGAGCAGGGATTTGCAGGGATGCAATTTATAAGGCGCTCATGTGGAAGGAAAAGGAGGTGTCTTGGCTTGATTGGTGTTGCCTGCTGGGTAGCTAAGCCCTGGAAAGATTAGTGGTGGGATCTGGGGAAAAACATCCGTGCTGCGAGAGTGGGAGTGGAGCTGGGAGGGGATGGATGGTAAATGTCGATTTGGGTTTGCTGTTAGGGGAGTTTTGTGGGTTTATTGTTATATTCCACAAAGGAGGGGCTGGAAGAGTCATTCAAACTTACGTCTGTCCCGTGGGTTCCCTCTGAGATGCCTTTCCTTGTACAAATAGGAACCAGGCAAAAATCTGCGTGGTTTGGCCACTGCTGGGTGCTGCAGCTCTCGTGAGAGCGTGTCCCTGGCAGAGAGGGGACCAGCCTTCCCCCTCCCCATCCATTAAAGCAAGTGAAAGGTGTTCCTCACATCCCTCCAGGTGACCTCTCTGGTCCAGCTGTGACCAAAGCCGTTTTCTTACTGACTGTGCCGGAGTGGAAGATGTACCCAGAGAAGGGCAGCGGGATGATCCCGGCTGCTCTTTGCCTGCTGGTATCCCCTCTGCCAGCGCTGGATGTGACATCCCGTGGGCAGGCATATCCCCCTCAGATGAAGACAAGCATAATATTTATGCAATTAATATTAGACAGCTCCAGCTTGCTTTTTCTGATTTGCAACGGTTTAGCTTTACTGACTTCTCAAGAGTTATTCCTGATTCTCACGGTAGCTCGTGGGAGCAGATTCAGCCCACAGAAAGTGGGGTTTTCTTAGTTGCACATATTTTTCCTTGTACTTCTGGCACCACATCTTTGTTTTTGTTGTATTTTTAAATAAAACAACAGAGGTTCTAGAAAACACAATAGTGTGATACCAGTTCCTGAGAAACCAAGCCCTGATCTTACTTGCTTTCTGCGTTATATTGTTGAATGTTAGGATTGACACGGAAAGGGTGGGTGGTTAAAACATTGTCTGACTCGATTGGTAGTAAATATAAAGCATGAATATCGCTGGGTTGTGGCAGTACTATTGACTGCGGAGAGTTAGAGTCAGGCATCTGCGTTTTGATGGGGTCTGGTCTGCTAACCAGGCACAGGGCAGTGAAGATGCTCACGTTTGCAGGTTTGGGTTTTCTAAGACTCAAACTTATCTGTCAGCAGGTTTCTGCACGGTTCCCCATTGAGGCGGGCTGTTCACGAGGTGTTCGTTGTGGTACTGGAGCATCAGCGGGGCCAGGGTGGTGCTACGTAGCTCAGAAAGTCAGCGTAGGTGCAGTGAAAGGTTTTGCTACGTTGGTTTTGTGTTCCCAGCTCATCACAGTTGCAAGGTTCGCTCTGGGGCGGAGTGTTATTTAACAGTAGAACCTACCTGCTTCCCACTGCGTTCAAGCAGACGTGTTCAAGCAAAGGGAGCTTACTCACCATGCAAGTGGAGAAAGGTGAAATCCAGCTGGGATTCGGAGGGTGGGACGTGCTGGTGTGTGAGTCTCCTCCAGCTTTCCAGGATTGATGGAGGCATTTCTGCAGGTACATCCCTAGGATTTCTGTGATCTGACCCCCGGGGCTGCGGGAAGCACAGCCCATCCCATATCCCTGGCCTGTCCACCCTTCGGCACGGCTGAGGATGGGCCGGAGCACTCCGGGGTGACTCAGAGAGCTGGCCTAAGGCTCGGCTTTCAAAGAGAAGCTACCTGGCATTTTCTAGTCCTTGGAGGTGCTGCAGGTCAGGCACCATTTAAGCGAGGAAGGCAGAAACTGCAGCATGCTTGGGAAGATGCTGGCATCAATCTGCTGCTAACACACAGAGCTGGGGAGCGCAGAGCCGATCCGTGCGGGCATCAAGCCCTGGCAGAGGTGATGGGAGCACCCTACCCCACCAGCCTTGCCTGCCTCAGTTTCCCGTGCCGTGCGGTGCTGGCGGTGGCCTGGCTCTGGCTGCCGGGGATGGTGAGAAGAGGGGAGAGTGAGCGTGCGGGGAGGTCGAGCCGCCGCATCGCTCTCAAGGGCCTCTCTCGCCTCAAGGAGTCATTTCAAAGGCAGGGGTTGTGTCGTCCGGATGCTGATGCTAGGCAAAAAGATCTGTCACGTGTGTTTTGATTTCTGAAAGATGCTGTCCCTGGGAACAGTCGATATTTCAAGGATTTGATCCCTGCAGCCCACACGGTTTTGAGTAGAGCAATTTGTGTGAAGGTTTTTCTCTGTTTCTTTATTCACCTTTATTCAGTTGTCCTGTATGAATTACTTTCTCTTTTCTGCTTTTTTTGCTTATGAATTCATTTTTTTTCCTCTGAGTTAAATCTTTCCCTCTCTCATCTCCCAGGAAAGGCTGTAACAGAATAAGGTGAGGAAAAAAAGGAAAATTTACTGGCACCGGTTCAGTGTAAGTTGCCAAGAATCTGAAAATTACCCTCTCAGACGGGTCTGTATTAATTCCCCTGATGCAGCAATGATAAATCCTTATTAAAAAGGATAACATAAGGAGATTTTACTGCCCATAGGAAAACTCCCAGCCACGAGCAATGCGTAAGCCCATCGCCCTCTTGTTCACAATCAGAGCAGTTTGCAACCTTGGGTGCCCTTCCCCGTGAGCCACGGTACTGACACCAGCCCCGTGCACATCTCGCTCACTGTGCCGACAAGAGGGGGGCTGTGGGGGCTCCTTCCCTGCCCCCTGGCTTGCAAATGCAGCTCATGCCCCATACAAGCGATGGGTCAGGCAGGGTAGGGAGCGCAGTGCTAGCGGCAGCCTCACGTACTAGTCTTTAACATTTGTACGTTAGTTCCAAAATCCCTGAGCTCGCGCTCTTCTTCACTTCTTTATTCATGCACCGTGCTGCCTTGCTGGGCTGGAGTGGGAAAAACACTCTGCTTACTTCTCGTTACACGAGCTGGACCTGAACCTTTGCCAGAGCAATGTAAAGCTGTAGCTATGGAAACTCCCTACCCTTTTTTTATTATTTTTTTTTCTTTTTTAAGGCACAAACATTTACCTCTTTGGAGATCCCAAGCGGGGCTGCTGCTGCCTGAACAGTTGTTCAGGCAGCCCCAAAGGCTCATCCCTGGGATGGGGGGGAACAAGAACAGAAGAGGGGTGCTGGTCCTGCCCATCTCTGCAGCTGGATGGAGGGTGGTCCCTGGGGCTCTCAGGCTGCTGCATTTAACGAAGCCCAAGGAGATGATGCTCCCTGATGCCTCCACCCCAGTCTGGGTCTGTGAACCCTGAACAAATGAGAGCGAGTTGTGCAGCTCAGAAAGGTTTTAATCTGCCAAGGATCTCCCCATCCCATGGAGCTGTGTTCGTACCTCTTGGAAATGCAAAGCTGTTGGATTTACCGCTTATTGGAAATGAACACCGTATGTGTCCTTCCTTCCCCTGCCACTGATCGATGGCTCATCTGCATCTCGGGATCAATGGCTCATCCGCAGCTCAGGACATCTGCAGGGGCCACCAGGTCAGGTGTGGGGACTCATCCTTCCCAACCACCGGTGCAGGGGGTGGAAGGAGAGCAGGACTTCCCCGCATCTGGCCTGGGGGAAGCCCCATTAATCTGGAAACAGGCTGATATTTGATAGATTGCAAGGAATCTGGCTTCACAGTGCTGCGCTGGGATCTGCGTGGCTTTGTGGTTGCCTAAGGCAAAAGCTAAGAGGTTCAAACATGGACTTTGCAGCATGCAGTGTTTCGAATAGCACAGGGCTGAACCCCAGCAGGGCTGACTCAGTCCGTCTCCCCCAGGCCAGTCTTCCCATAAGGATGAGGCTCCGTGCAGACGTCACCGCATGGCCGGAGCCAACAAATCCCTGGAGCTAAAGCATCCACTGCTGGGAGGGCCACCATGAGAGCTGCTCTCCCTGTTGCCTTGCATCAGAGGGTGGCAAAACCGGTGCCCCTGACCCGTAAGAGCCTTGTCCCCAGGACTGTCGTGGGTTGGAGTGCTGGACCCATCCCAGCTGCAGTGCGGGTGCCCCTGGGACCAGGAGGCAGCTCCAGCTCCCAGCCGGGATTGTAACCTGCAGAGAGCTCAGCCAGAGGCTCTGTGTGAGACTCTTCCCATCCACACCCCCCAGCAGTCCCGTCTGAGCCATGAAACCCTGCTCTTGAAGCCTTTGCCGGGAGATGTGACAGCGGGAAAGCTGGTGGGAGCTGTTGGTGCAAGGCACCAGGTCCCTGGGGCTTCCCTGGCTGCGCTGGGCTCTCGGGGCAGCGCTGGGTTTTCATCCTGGAGAGCTTTCAAAATCCAGGTGAGTGGAGCAATTGTGGAAAGAGTTGCTCTTTCAGAAGGACAAACTTTTTTTCCCCCCCCCACCTTTGGTGTGTCATTTCAGCAGAGTTTTCTGACAATTTGGGCTTTTCCATCTTCCTGCCAGCCTTGCTGGGGGGCTGCAGTGAGCTCTCCCACGGGATGGTGATGGGGAGCGAGCAGTGCCTGCTCTGGGAACTGGGCAGGAAAAAAGTTCTGATCAAGAGTAAGTTTTATTGTTGGTTCTCAGGAAGCTAACCCAAGCTTTTCGATTTGGCATGGGGACATTTCCAGCCTGCAAAACTGCCCTGCTAGGAGAGGTCCTGGGGGTGGGCAGGGCTGCTCCCCACCCTCTGACTTATTTCCCGCTCAGCAATGATCGCAATAGCTTATCTCAAGCTGCTAATACCCAAACCTGCTCTCTCTGATGCCAATATCTCAGGCTGACTAAACCATCATTCAAGAGGTGATTAAATGATGCAGGGTGGAAAGACAGCCTATCTTTCTTGCTTTTTTCTTTCTTTTTTTTTTTTTTTTTTGAAGGAGTTTAGGCTGCTTATGTGTGTCTGGGATTACAGCCTGCTTTCCAGCTGATATATGGAAATAATTCTTGGTACTTAAGCAGGGTGTGATTGTTTGGACCGTGAAAGGTGGGACCGGGGAGGGGTAAAACCCTCTGACAGCAGCTCTCAAATCCTGCCAGGGACTGGCTGGCCAGGAGTCCCTGCTGTGGCAGCTCATCGTGCGTGTGGTCAGGCCAGGAGGTGAGTCCATCACGTCTGCCCCGGTTCTTTCCTTGGGCTTGGTTTTTGGGTTTAACCCTTCTGGACTGATGCTAGTGTAGGGCTCATGTGCAGGGATACATTGCCGGGCAGTGCCCAGTCGCTAGCATCCCTATCAATACTGGTAGCATCCCTATCGATACCGATAGCATCCCTATCGATACTGGTAGCATTGATGCTTTTTAGGATGTGCTCTGTACAGTTTCACAGATGGTCAGGAGGGCAGAGCAGGGTGAGTATTCCCTGCTTTATTCCAGATGATGCCGAAGTTTCTGCCTTTCCTAGTTCATTTGGGATGGTGATAGCAGCACCCTTGGGCTGGTCCCAGGAGCACTGGAAGGGGACGTTCCCAATGGCAGTGCACACCATCCAGGTGTTTCAGTGGTTTCCCCCATTCTTCCCCAGCAGCACCGCTGCATTCCAGTTAGCGTTTGTAGTCATTTAAATTCATGCCTGGAGTTGTGCTTAGTAAGCTTCAACGCCGCTTTGATGAGCTGTGCAAATATTATTTTTCATTAGGTGTGATTTGGTTGTATTAAATGACATTATTGCCTCATTATTGCAGAGCCGGCTACTGGGGCAGGCATCCCCTCGCCGGACGGGCTCTGAAGGCAGCCTGCTTTTTTTAACTTCAGGAAAACCCAAAATGTGGAGTGGCTGTTGCTGTGTGATGCATCTCCTGAGCAGCCTGGGCCTCCTTTCCCGGGTTTCGTAGCTGAGGAGCTCCTCTCGTGCAGCACAGCCTGGCTGCTCCGGCAGCGTCGCTGCCAGCAGGGATGTGTACGCAGGGATACGTATACGGGGTGTCCTCAGCGTCATACAACTTATCAGAAAAGCTGGCTTTTCTAGGAGTTTTTGGGCTGCCGTGTAATATTTAAGAAAATACTTTGGATTATAAAATTCTGGTTTTTAGTTATATATAATATTGCTGGTATGTACGGTTACACGGGACGATAGTAAGAGCAGACAGAAGAACAGGCAGAGAGGAGAGGAACGGTCCTCGGCCTCTGCAGTCCCCTGGAGGGGTTTATCATGGGTTATCCCCCCAAATATGGGGGATACATCCCCGTGTCGGCCCGATGCTCATCTTGCGTTCGCCTGATGTACCTCCAGGCTTAACTCCTGCTGCCAGGGCACTAAAACCAGCGTGGGAGAGCCCCGAGCCGGTGCCTGAGGATGGAGAGGGCTCTCTCGCACCCCAGCTCCCCTCACCTTTCCACAGCCGTGGCGTTGTCCGCCTGCCCTCAGCCATTCCCAGGCACCCTGTGAGCCCTGGTCCCCAGCATAGCCCATCCCCAGCTGCCATCCCAGCCCTGCCCCAGCCGTGCCGCGCAGCGCAGGAGCCTGGAGGTGGCCGGGATCCTGTTCTGCGGAGCTCAGCGCTATTCCAGCAGCGTCCTATCTGCTGAATAATTTATCAGGCACTGCGTGTAGATTGCCTTTGAAATGTGTTGTTTCTGGTCCAGACATCAGTGGGAGCTGAATATCGGGGTCTGTCTCAGCGGGCAGGGGGGCTGGGGGTGCGTTAGGTGCCACCGCAGGTTTAGCTGAACCTGGGCTGTGAGTTACCTCTGAAGGGTGTTGGTGGCTCTGTAATTGGCCTCAAACCAGGTCGTGGCGCTGCAGCCACCAGACAGGGCCGTGCAGTTTTGGGTGGGTGTGAAATGTTTTGCTCCCTGTTCTAATTTGCTGTTTAAAAGCCACAGCAGCGTTGCAGACCTGGCTGCATCTCCCAGGCGGTGGAGCCCTCTCTGATGCGCCATAGACTCGCTTCCAAAAATCCTTCTTGTGCCAGGGACTATCAATAGTGGTGCAAAACCCCATTTTCATGGTAGGGAAAGCACCTCCTGAGTGCAGGAACCACTGTACAGAAGGCTGGTGTGTGACCAGAGATGGGGGTGAGCGTGATCTCGATGGGTACGGATGGGAGGATGGGGCTGCTGGGATCTCTGAGCCGTCTCCAGCACCCAGGAGAACCCATCTGCTGTGGATGAGCCTGGGAAATTGCGAGTAGCATTCTCCAAATAGGGGACAGCAGGGAGTTGAGTGCCTTCTGCTCATAAAATATTTGAAAGAAACTTGGGAGTATGGGGTGCAAGAAGATACGCAGGGGTCCCACACGGGAAGCACTTGTGCTGAGATGGGGAAGCATTGGTTGATGAGATACGTCTCGTCTCGTCATTGTGTTGAGGAATGCCCAGATGGTCTTGCCGAAGCGATGGGTCCGCAGGCACCGAGCCTCCACACGCCCCTTCCCCAGCCCACCCTCCGCCAAGCCTGGCTGTTTAAATCCCGGCTGTTTACGCAGAGCATCGGCCCCCAGGCCAGGAACGCTGCTGTCAGGAGGAAGAGAGAGAAAGCAAACAAAAGTGATGCAGGCCTTCTGCTTGAAGTGTTTTTCATATGGAAAGCCACGTTCTCCGCCTGTGTTTCTGGCAGCTGCCCTTTCCGCTGGCTCCATAAATGCAAAGTCTTCTGCTGGCACGTGGCCCGGCTGTTCCTAGCAGCCCAGCTCTTATTCATTGACTGGGTAGGGTTACAGGAACCGGGGGAAATGCAGAAATAAGGCTGTATTTGCCACCAAACAGTTTTTTGGCTTTCCCACCTCCCAGGCTGGTGGCTGCTGGCCGGGCAGTGGCTTTCCTTCATGCTGATGCTCTCCAGGGTTCACCCTTGGGCAGAGCCGTGGCACCGGGTGGGCACCAGTGGGATGTAAGCCAGGCTCACCCCAAAATTTTGCAGCATTGCAGGCTCAGATCCGGTCTCCTCTGCCCCAGCCAGTTTGTTATAGTGTGATTTCTTGTTACTCTGGGCCAAGGTCCTGGGTCCTGAGTGCTGCCTGCACCCGGCTCTGGAGGGGAACGCAGCAGCGGCAGTAAGACCCAGCGGCTCAGGGAAGCAGCATCTTGGACAGATGACAACTCCCAGTTTCCACATAGGATTTAATTTTCCCAACCTGAACGTCCCCTCTCCTCATTGAGGTTGCTCCCTTGGGTCTTCTCCCCAGAGAGACCCAAACAAGCTGACCTCCCACCTGCCATTGCTCGTGATGCTCGAAGGAGGGTCCGTGCTGGCAGCATGGGGACCCTCCTCAGGGAAGCGTGCTGGCGTGCAGGGTCGCCCCCTCCTCGGAGGCCGTTCCCGGGTGCGGGAGGACGCCCACACATGGCAGCAGGGCTCGGCACAGAAACGACTCGGTCAAGCACGCAGCACGGCCAGGGATGTGCTAGCGCAGAGCAGAGCCAAGGCAAGGCAGGATGGTGTTACTTCAGGACACGGTGCTGGCCTCCTCCGCTCCCTGGGAAGGGTGGGGTGGGGTTTTTTTTCCTTTTTTCTCTCCTTTTTCTATCTCGGCCATTTGGAAGCGCAGGGCAGAGCTGATCCCCACTCCTCTCTGCCCATGTGAGATCACCGTTGTGATCGGCAGAGGGGCGAGGATGCCAGCCAGAGGTCCCATGCAGAAGGTTTGAGCCGAGTGTCCCACGAGCGTGGGGTCTTTCTGGCTGCGTGTTTGCTCCTGTGTGTTTATTACGGTCGGGTCCAAGCTCCCGCCTGCTCCGGGTGCTGGGGTACCGGGTGCGAGCAGTCCTGCCAGCACCCACGTCTGTACTGCCAGTTGTTATCTCATACCTAGCTCGGACATTTCGTTGAAATCTCCAGCTTCTGGAGTCAGGGGAATATGTGCAGTTCCCAGCCTCCTCGTTAAGCAGAGGGCAGCGGAGCTGCAAAGCACTTCCTTTGAGCAGGATATTTATTACTAACTATATGAATCTGGGAGCCTGTGGAGCGTGAAATTAGGAACAAATGTATAAAGGAGGTCTAGACAGGAATTGTTCTGCTTATGAGCCTCCACATATTCTGCCTTCCCCCCGCTTTGCACGCTGGAGAGTTTAATGCTTCCAGGTAGGCAGCTTTAATCAGACAAGTATGTTACGGGGGAAAAAGAGCGAAATGCAAACGGTCTTGCCCTGGGTGGGGTTGGTGGATGCAATACCTCGTCTGGCTCACTGTGGCTGGACAGAAACCATGCAAATTGGCTCAACAACCCTTGATGAGCCCCCAGTTAAGATTGGATGCTCATCCTCTCTGATGGGCACAGCGCCCATCCCTGAGAGGCTGCGGGGCTGAGCTGGGTCACCCCAGAGCCGGTCCTGCACTGCCCTGCACGCCCCTGCCCTGGGCTCCGTGGCAGCACCGTGATGGCAAAGGGGAGCAGCAAAACATTTCCAGCCAGCTTTGCCTCCATCCCTCTTCAAACAGCAACCAAGGTTTCTAAATCACTAATGCTTTTTTTTTTTTTTTTTTTTTTTTGCAAACCCTTCCCCTGACTGTCTCCTTCCCTTCGAGCCTCCTTGGAGCGTTTTGCCCAAGGAATGAGGGCAGGATTTGGCCCGGCGCTCGCCCCGTGGCCGTGCAGTGCGAGCGCTCAGGCGTCGTTATAAATTACCTTCCCTCCTACAGCGCTGCTCAGCAGCAACATAAAATGCGATACTGCTTTATCCATTCAGCGCTTACCCAACTTTAGCAGGACATTAAGCGCCTGAAAATATGCCACGGATTTATTTTCTTTGGAAGGAAGTTAAATCCCTGACAGATACGGTTGCTTTTCCTCGGATGCTGAAGTAATTTGGGGCTGAGGTGGCTGGTTTTTTGTTTTAACCTGATAGAGTGAGCTGGAGGCCAGCTTTGTTAAAGTGCTTGGAGAGTAGGTGGTCAGGGTACGATTTCTCTCTAATTTATGTCGCTTCTGCTGTTCCCTGCCCGATGCTTTGCGGCGCTAACGGGCTGCTGGAGCTGGATCTGCAGGGCAGCACTGATGTCAGTGCTGCTGTCTGCATAGCTGCTCACAGGTGTGTGTGGGTGGGTATGGGTCTCCTTGGCACCCTTTTTTGTGGCAAAGAACTTGGTCTTATTCTGCTTGGGATGGAGGGAAATCCAAGCCCTCCTGCGAGGTCTGGGGGCAGGGATGCTCAGAGCCAGACCCGTGCAGGCATTGAGGGGCTCGTGCACTGCGTGGGATGCACAGCATCTGCCTTCTGGGTGAGCCCGGCAGCCCCAGAAGCAGGGACCGAACCTTCCACCGCTACCAGTTCTGTGTCAGCACCCGTGTTCCTCAAAGCACTCCAGGGAGGGAAGGGTGTGGGTGGTACCCCAAAATGCAAGCGTGGGGCCAAGCTGAGTCACAGCATCTCTGTAATGTCCAGCACGCTCGGTGCCAGCTGCGGCGTTCGCTGTGGTGGGAATGAACAGCTCACCCCAGGCTGCCAAAAGCATCCCCCCAGGGTGCCCCCGTTGCCCCCCAACACCATGGCTTGGCCATGGCGAAGGCGAGGAGCTCGGTGCCTCCTGCGACGGGCAGACACATCCCGTACCCCGGCTCACTGCTGAGAGAGGGGAGCATGCCTGTCCCTGCGGTCATTAAAGCCTCACTTAGCAGCTCCAGTTATTCCAAATTAAAATACCACATTGTTTTCATGGGGAAAATGGATTATAGGCTCAGAGAAAAATGTGTACAGCTCAGAAATCCTGACTGCAAGGCTCCTTCTCCCATCGCTGAAGCTCTCTGCCAGCAGGCAGGAGCCGGGAGCGTGCCCGGGGTGCCACGGGCACTGGGCAGAAGGTTTTGTTTCCCTTGGGCCCCCCGCTCCTGCATGCAGAAGAGCCCGATGTGAGCTGCTGCTCGCTGAGTCTCTCACCCACTGCATGGAGCTTTCTTTATCCCCCTGCACCTGCAAGGTGGCTTTTGGACGGGACAGGGGGCTCCCTGATGGCTTTCACAGGCACCCGGTGCCAGGATCTGGCCCCATCCTGCCCATCACCTCCCACAGACCCCTCGTGGTTTCCAGCCCCCTGCAAACAGGGGTGAGCTGAGGGTTTGGGGTCCCACTGCCTGCTGCCAGCCTCACCCCGGCCCCCGCTGCACCCCATCACCCTGTGCGCTCGTTTTGCAGGCTGTTAATGGAGAAGAGGGCGGATGACAGCCGGGACCGTGGTCATCACAGGTGGAATATTAGCGACTGTCATTTTGCTTTGTATCATCGCCGTCCTCTGCTACTGTAGGCTCCAGGTAAGGCTGGGGGGATGTGGCCCAAAAAGGGGGCTGCCGTGAGGAGAGGAGCCTGTGGGCAGCCCAGTATCCCCTGCCCACCGGTCCCCAGGGCTGGCACGCATGGAGCAGCCCTGTGGTGACAGAGTGGGTGGTTTGGGATGCCAGCTGAGCCCTGGCCCTGCGGGGCCATCCCATTTCAGTACTACTGCTGCAAGAAGGATGAGTCCGAAGAGGATGAGGAGGAGCCCGACTTCGCCGTGCACTCCCACATCCCTCCGCTCCACTGCAACCGCAACGTAGTGTTGACCAACGGCCCATCCCTCTACGCCTCGTCACCTTTCAGCAAGAAACCGGCACCAAGCCGGCCCAGTTGCCCCGGCTGCGTGCCGTATGAGCCCCCCACTTTCTTCCTGCAAGAACCCCCCGAGGAGCTGCACAACGGCGGGGACCGGGTGAGCTACAAGACGGTGAGCCAGGAAGATCTCGACCTGCCGGTGAGCGTGACCAACTTGCAGGCACTCAACCCCAACCGCCTCTCGGCCATGCGGGAAGCCTTCTCCCGCAGCCGCAGCATAAGCACCGACGTGTGAGGCGCTGGCTGCCCGCCCAGCCCGGAGCATCACCTCGCACCTCGCCGCTGCTGCCGGGGCTTTCAACAGCAGGGAGAACTTTTTTAAAATTCATGGAAGTGTTTTAAAAGAGAAAGAAGAAAAAAAATGAATGTGTTTCTACGTTCTGTAGACAGAGACGTGCTAAATGGCAATATAAAGGGGTAGCAAGAAAATAACCAAAAGGGGAGCGAGGGGGAGGATGGTTGCAGCTGGGACGCAAGACTTTCTAGTGCTGCATTGCAATTTTTTTTTCTTTTATAAAGAGGATTTTGATATCGTGCATCCTTTTATACAGAGTAGTCCTCCCTCAACGTTCGGCTGGAACGCCGAGTGATGACAAGCAAGTAACAGGGCACAGGGGAAGGCGGGGGAGGTGGGGGCTGTGAAATGGTTTGTGCTGCAAGGCAGTGGGCAGCTGCTACCGTGTCGCAGGGACACGCTGCAGCCAACTGCTCCTGGCCCTAGTGTGCGCAGATGTACCCCATGGTCCCACAGCGAAGCAGGGCTGCTATTGCCCCCCCTTCTGCCACCTCCCTCCTGCACCGCTCCGTACCGCAGCTCTGCCCTTTTCCCAGGCTGTCTCACCCCTGAAGTTGGTGGTTTATTCCCAGGTGACAGGCGCCAGCCCCTCGGGGGTCAGGATGGCCGGTGCGTGCACAGCCCGTCCCTGCCCCTGGAGCCCCCCGAGCAGCCCCATGGCCCCTCCGGAGGGAGCTGGGCTGGAGGGGTTTGCAAACCCGTTGCAATACCTGGAAATAACACACAGCGCAGTGTCAGCTGGAGGAATACAGCCGTAGCCAGCCCCTGTAAATAAGCAGCATCTCCGCTCCGAATAACGCCATTCGTGGCTTCTGATGGAGGGCTGGGTGAGCAAGAGTGACTGTCTGTGCCCACCCCCTCCTGCATGCACATTTTAACATGCATTTGGGTTTTTTTCCCCTTTAAAAACAAAGCCATGACACTTTCTCCCCATCCAAGAACGTGTCAAAACACTTTAGATTTAGGCAAAGCCACCTCTTTTGCATTTATCACCGGGCAGCCTGGCCGAGGCCGCAGCCCTGGCTCTGCCCCAGCTCCACCGGCCACCCTGGGTCCGGCCAGGGCTGTGCTGGCAGAGCAGCAGGCACGGAGCTGGCTGCCAAGCTCGTCCCGTGCCGCAAAGGAGCCCTTGGGTTCATTCAGTGCGTCGGGAGGAATTGCACATTGCATGGGTGCCTAGGTGGGGACTCACGTGCTCTGGTTTCTCCTGGCTGTCTCGATTACTCCCATCCAGCCCCGCAGTCCTCACAGCCTGCCGGACAACACACCCTCTTTCCCCCGGACTGTGCGTTATTCAGGTTAAAAGCATCGCGCTGGACTGGGGGACTCGGAGGACGGACTGGCTGCAAAGAGACTCTAATGGCCTCAGCGCTGCGCTCCAGGTCAGCTTTCCTTTTTAAAAAAAGTGCAATGGGAAGAAAAAGCCCTTGCTTCAGCCCCCTCGGCTCACAAAGACTGTTTGCAGCCCAGCTGGATCTTTTACTTTTAACCACGAGGGCTTTTAACTCCACAGGAAATCTTTTGAAGTACAAGTCAGTCTTTGCTAATGAGTATCTTTGACTTTCTCGGGGCTTTCTGTCTGGGGCGGGGGGCTGGGTTTGGTTTCGTACATGTTTAATATTCTGGGTTTGGTCCCTGCGGTGTCACATCCCAGGAGCACGATGCCTCTGCTCCGGTGGAACGGCAGCTGCTGCGGCCATGCTCCTGTGTACAGTTCTCACCGGGGTTTGTTTCCATGCATCGAGCCCCCCTCTCCTTCACATCTCTCGTGACTGTAATCCCCTACCCAGCCGTTCTTTCTTCCTTCCTTCCTTCTTCATTATTCCTTCCCATGTAGCTTGGAAACTAAGCGAATGGTTGACTGTCACTAACCTTCACCTGGTGATCTTTGTACAGGACTTCGGGAATCACAGAGGGGGAGAAAAAGAAAAAAAAAAAGAAATAAAGAAATAAACTACTTCTTTGACATGGGTTTTGAGGCTGACCTTTTTGTCCCTGCATCTTCAAACACAGGGTGCTGTTTGCAGAGTTTTCCCCAGGTGCAGGAGTTTCCCTGCTGAGGGGAGCAATGCAGCACTAATTGGGGTGCACACACTTGTATGGGGGATGCTAAAGAGCCTTCATCCTGGCCTCAGTGCATTATGCCTGCAGAGACATGGAGCAATAACCACCCCTGGGAGCACAGAAAGGCCCTTTTCTTGCTGGCACTTCATCAAACTTCTGCTCTTGCAAGCTCCTGAGAAGCTTCAGTGTCGCAGCTCTTAAAACACACACATAACCCCAGAGGGCTCCTAATCCAGAGCTCTCATCCCAAAATCGCTGACTCCTCCACTGCTGGGACTTTTCCTTCTGACTTCTCCATCCAAGCAGCCACCATTCCCAAACTTAGAGCTGCTCTGCTCCACCCAGCCCCGACTCCAGCGTTCCCAGCACATGGGGCAGTCTCCAAAATTCCTCTATTCTGGAGAATAAAATTGGAGAATAAAACAAGATACCACCATAAATATGACAACTTTATTAAAATATACATATGAGTACAAATTAATGATTATATGGATAAAGTTCACTGTCTGTAAACAAATATATTAAAAAAGAGCACGTCTTTTTTGTGATATAAAGTGCAGTTATGTTTCCATATTATATACACTATGTCAGCATTACGGGGAGAGGTGTAAGGACTATGGAACTAACATTTGATTATAAGATAAAATTCTCTGAAAAAGTATACACCTACATATTACAAAAAATGGGCTTGAGTTCATTTAGCAAACGAAAAATCAGCTTCCCACCACGTTAAATGCAGCTAATGAGACAGCACAGGTCTGGGGGATAAATTAGGGGAGAGGCACTGATCCCCCGCCTTTGCAAAGGGAAATTTGCACTTCACAGAGTTCACGCCCTCCCCTCGTCAACCCCAAACTTGCACAGAGGAAAGAAACCAAAGGACAAGTCCTCGTGAAACACGTGTGTGTGTCTGCAGGTCGGGGGAATCAAATATACACGACTTTATGTACAGCTCTGATAACGGGGGGCTCCCAATGTACAGCGGTAACGGCTCTGCAGCCGAGCCATGCTGGCACCGTTCCCCTACGCCAGAGAGGGACCAGGGTAGTAGTTCTGCATCGCTGGGGGGGAAAAAAAAACCCCAACCAACCCAAGAGCATCCTTAACACCGGTCTGTGGGATGTGTAGCGCTTACTAAATGGTATACAGAGCCCCTGCTGAGGGGGGGTGCAGCCCAGGGGTGCGTGCTGTGGGCGCCGCCGGGCACTAGGAGTGGGGTGCGCGGCAGGAGCGGCAGCAGGCTTTGCTGTAGTACCAGTGGCTGCACAGGTTGACTTTGATGGCCAAAGCGCAGTTGGTTCCTGCCTGGTCCTGGCAGCTGTCGTCTGAGGGACAGAAGGCAAAAGGCATGGATATGGAAAAGAAAAGGACAAAGAAACCACTGCAAGCTCATGTTCCTCCATGCACAGCCTGCCCTGTGCAAGAAAACACATTCGCTGCATCCGCCACTTCCCTGATATCTGGCAGAGCATCCCCTGGAAAACACCATGGAGCTTCTCCATAAATGTAATTGTCAACCTAAGCACAAGCACGAGGAGGCTGACCCATTTCCTCATGCCTGGCTTGGGGAGGCTCATCTGGTCCCAGCCCTGAAGCTCTAAGATCTTCCCTGTGAAATAGAGCTGCCCAGGGATTGCTGGAGCCACCATGGGAACCTGGCACCAAGCTGCCCTCAGGCCAAGGGCCTCTCCTGGTAGGACACAGATTGTCCCCACATAACACTTCTGCCCCAAAGAGGCTAGGTGAGAAAGGCAATGGGAATCCAGCAGCATTACAGCAGGATTTTGGGGCAAGTGAGCTGCTGGAGAGAGGGAAGAGGGCAGAAACTGCTGTGATGCTCCCCCAGAAACCTTCAGAGCAGTATTTTGTTTCAAGCCCATAAGATTTACAGTTTTTTATATATATATATATATATATATATATTTTTTGCTTAAAATCCATAGGATGCAAGAAACCATGCTGCTCCTAAGGCAGAGACCTTGCTATGAGGGGAGCACAAAGCATCTCGCAAGCACCGTGCTGCATCCCGGACCCTGCAGGAGAGGTCAGCCCAGGGCACCCAGCGGGGCCGGAGCCGAGCCAGCCCCAAATCTGTCTCCCATTTTCATGCTGTTCTCCCACACTGTCCTTATTCCCAAATCCTATTAAAGAATTAGAACCGTGTGTTCACTAAAGATGACAGGGGCTTTGAGCCAGCAGACGAGTCAGATAACGAGATAGTTACAAATCCCGCAGGACATTTGGAGACCAAAAATCATTAAAATAATGGCACAGACATTAGCTGGAATCACACAGAAGCAGCACCAGAGTCAGCTCTCCACAGCTCCCTTTTATCTAAGGTCAGACCGTGCTCCTTTTGAACTCTCCCCTTCATTTAATGGGGTTATCTCCAGAAATAGCCAGTGCACGGTGCCCCATTACTTGGGCACAGATGGAGAGCTGTTCCCTTTACATTCTCCCTGGAATGACCATCAAGTGTGATGGGGGCTGGTTGAAGCTAAGATGCTGGGGGTGCTGCTTGGGGGGGGGCATCAGTGGAAAAATCAATGCTGGGGGTGCTGCCAGCGGCGGGGCTTACCTGGGGGCTCCGTGGGGCAGGGCTGCAGGTCGCAGGTCTGTTTGCCCACCGGCTTCACCAGTGGGTCACAGCCCCGGACGATGTCCTTCCCTTGGTAGCACTTCACATCCCGCATCCTCACGCCGATGCCACAGGTTTTCGTGCACTGGGGAACAGAGAGAGGGCGTGAGGTGAGACCCTGCCATTGCAAGGGTTTATGTTAAGCTAGAACCTGCTGAAAAAAAATAAGTGCTTGCTGGAGATGTCAGGGCAGGGGGGTGAACTCTTCCCCGGACTGAATGTCAGCTCTCAGCCCCGCATCGCCGGCCTCTTGCTCCATCTTTGCTGCCAGCAACATCAGCTGCCTGCAGCAGCCTTTGCCCGGGGATACGTGGATGTGCTCCCATCCCCTGGCACCGCAATCCCCCTCCTCCTGCTCCCTTTGCAAAGGGCCATGAATGAGCTGGCCCGGTCCGTACGCTGCTCCATGACACCAGGGTGGCTGCAGCCCCCCGAGGCTGTGGGACCCCTCACCAGCACCCTGGGCGCGGGTTTGCAGAGCCTTTTGTGCCCAGCGCTCGCTGCCTGCTGCCCTTTGGATGCCTCATCAGGCTGGGACTACCGCAGGGCTGCTTTGGCTAATTACAGGCTGCAACCATGGTTTGTGAGGCTAAATAAAACGAGGCGCCTGCAGCCTGGACGAGGAAGGCTGCGGCAGGGAGGGCTCGCAGGGAGCCGGCCACAGCCCTTCACAGCTCCTCGCCTGCGCTCGCGGGGCTCGTCCCCACAGCCACCGAGCCCTGGCTGCCTTTGCGGACCACGCAGGGTGCTGGGGCAAACTGCATCCCCCCCGGTAGTCATCCTGCGGGCTCCATGCACATCCATGCAGCTGCAGGATAAGGGAAGATGAAAAGAAAACAAAAACAAAACAAGAGAAAAAAAAAAAGGCAAAGCTGATCCCAAACACTTCCTCTCATTCCTGTTGTCACCGAGCACAGCCAGTCCCAATTGCACTGTGGCAGGGCAGTCTCTCTGCCCTGAGTTGCCAGTGCAGAGAAAGGGCTCCCCTGGGTGCTTCCTCAGGGGCTGCGTCCTGCAGAGCTTCACCCATCTCCTTGGGTTGTTTTGCAGGTGGTATGGCCCTTGGTACGAGGGGATGGGGCACCACACGCTCAGGGCAAGTGCATATTGAAGAAAGGGTATTTCCCCCCATCTCCTTCCCACAGATCCCCCAAGCCACCCTGGCCTCCATCCCTGCTCACCTCCGACCAGGGCGTCGTGTACCACTTGAAGCACGGCCGCTCGAAGCACGTCGTCTCCTCCACCGGCTTCTTGGCGACGTCGCAGTCGGTGGGGTTACGAGTCTTGATCTTGCCGTTGACGATCTCCAGGCAGAGCACGATCCTCTTCTTCACGCCCCGGCCACATGTGGTGTTGCACTGTGGGAGTGCAAGCAAGGACAGCTGAGACCTGCACACCCCCATCTGATGCCACTGCGGGGCATGCCTCCTCCATCACCCCCCCAAAACCCAGCCCTTGCCCCCAGCACCCCCCAGCCCAGGGTGGACTGCACTCACCCGCTCCCAGTCCTGCGCCAGCCAGTGCGAGGGGCAGTTCTTGTCCCCGCAGGGATGGATGGCCAGCGGCTTTGTCTCCAGGTTGCACTGTGACTCCGGCACCACCCGCCCGTCGCTGGTTTTGCAGTACACGTGTCGGATCATCCTGCCCTGCCCGCAGCCACCGCTGCACTGAAACCGCAGCAGGCACAGCGGGCGGTCAGTGGCGGGGAAGGCAACACGGCTCCATCCTTGTCCCCGTGATGGGGACCAAGATGCCTCCGCGGGGCTCAGCTGCCTCCGCAATCCTACCTCCCCCAACCCATGGCGGGATCACTGAGGCTCAGCTCAAAATAGCTGCAGGGAAGCCCAGCACATCATTCCCTGGGCAGCCTCACTGCAGCCAACACAGCCCCATCACGCTGGTACTGAGCAAAACTCAGCACCTCGGGCCAGGCAGAAGGGGAAACATCACGAGCAGGGAACCCCAGGGTGGCTCTCCAAGAGGTCAGGGCAAAGGGGACCAAGCAAGCGGCCTCCACCGCAAAGGGCCAGGCAGGCGCTGCCCCGAGCGCCGGTGGAGGCGGCGAGTGCTCCCCGGCTCTTTTGTGGTCGCTCTTGCAGAGATATACGGTGTTTCACAGCGCCGCTGCTGCCATGGAAACGACTTATTTTTAGCTGATGCTAATGTATCAAAATCTGGGTAAAAATAACTTGGGATAGACGGGGTCTCTGGAGCGTTGTTTTGCAGGAAGGGAAAAAAGGGGGAGAAATCAAAATAAAGGGAAAAAAGGGTGGAAAATAAATGAGAAAAGGGAAAAGGGGGGGAATAAATAAGAAAAGGGGAAAAGGGAGGAGAATAAACAAGAAAAGGGAAAGGGAGAGGGAAATCTCTCAGAGTTTGACCCCTTCTGCACCCCATCTCCCACAAAGGATTAGCCGCAGGTAGGACCTGTCAGGAAGCCCTGGGACCCAGTGGGATGCTGGATCACCCCCAGGACCGGAGCCCATCCAGCAGCTCATCCCTGTCCTTCGCAAGGAGACTTGTGAAGAGGAGGACTCAGTGCTCGCAAACACCACCAAACCCCAGTGCTGGGTGGTCAGTCAGGGTGACCCTGGGTGACAGCGCTGGCGGAGGTGACTCTGGGACTAGGAGAGCCAGAGTGGCCAAATTGTTTGGAGGTTGGTTCCAGGTGCAGGCTGCCTGTGGGTCTGTCAGAGCTGGGAGCTGCCAGGGAGGACGAGCCCGACCTCAAAACTCCCAGCTCCAGAGACACAAGCAAGCCTGCAAGCAGGGCCAGCTGCAATAGGTCGCAATGGCCACTTGGCCAGCCACCCCAAGGTCTCACCGGTCCCCAGTCGGAGACGGTCCACTGCCGGTCGCAGGGCGGCCCTGTGCAGTTCTTCTCAGCCAGGGGCCGGGCACTGGCGTCACAAAGCTTCTCATCCTCCGAGCAGCGGATGTCCCGTGTCACCACGCTCCGCTCTCCGCACCGGGCTGAGCACTGCCAGGAGGGGACAGTGGAGACGGCGTCAGCAGGGGCTCCCACCGCAATGGCAACTGGGAGCTGCTTTCTGGGCTTTGTTTTTCCATTTTTAACAGGAAGCTCTAAAAACACACACTGACAACACATAGGTGACTGTCTGTAAAACAATCCACAGGAAAGCCACTCTTCTTCCCCAAAATCCCTGAGCTTCAGCAGCCAGGATAAGATGCAGGAGGGCTGTATCCTGCCCGGGTGCTGTGCAAGCTCTGTGATGGGTGATGCCAGATGCATGAAAACCCAAGGCACCAAAAATGCATAATCAGAGTTGAAAAGTTTTAGCTGTCACTTAGAGACACGGCGAGATCTCCCTCGCCTCCTTCCCAGAACAGCCAGCTCCTTTCCACCTCTTTGGAGAATGTTTGCTCCAAACCGCACAACTGAGATTTTTTTTACGCTGTGGATAAATTTGGCACCGCGCAGCCCCATGACATTATTTAGAACTGAATTTGAGTTACTACAGTCTCACATACACACATTTGCTCCATGCACAACGTAAAGCAGGGAAAAGTGTCAACAGCAGAGCACTCAGACGCACCGTGCTGATATGTTAATCCTCAGATCCCTGAAATGTGCTTTTTTTTTAATGCCTCTTTCCCCAGCCAACTTGGCACCCTGCTTCAGATGGGATCCAAATGAGATTAGCTTTGCTGCTGGCGAAGAACAAACTACTCCAGGACTGTCTCAAGCAATCTGTCCCTGACACATGCTGGAGGAGAACATGGATTTCTGTAAAATAAGCCACTCTGCTTTGCTACGCCAGTCAAAATAACATGCCAGCACGTGCGCAGGGAGCTCCTCTCTACCCAGCTGGGAAAGTCAAAACATCCTGCGACACCAGGGAATGCACCAGCCCCTCCATCGGCTCGAGGGGAACGACGCATCCTGGTTTGCAGAGGAAAAGAGACATTTAAATTACGAACAAGAAGTGTTCTGGGAGCCTCCCAGGAGGAAGAATCTGATCCCTTACAGTGTAAACCACGGGGCAGGCTCACACCCGTGTGCAGCTTGGCTTGGAGCTCAGTCTGCTCTTGCTTAGAAGGGGTCTGGGCTTGAATTGGGAGCAGCAATGACATTTGCTCCTTCGCAGAGAGTCAAAGAGCGTGCGGGCTCCAGGGCACAAAGGCCACGCTCCACACGCAGCCATCACCAGCTCTCCCCATACGCACCCGCTTCCAGGAGACATCGAAGATGCCAGACTGTTTCCTCGCAATGCATGGGGGAGAGTCTCACCCTCCAGCCGGAGCACCGGCCGTGCCTGGAAATTAATTCAGGGGCACAAATCCTTTCACAGGTTTTCCCTAGCCAACCGACAAGCTAAAGCAAGAGCAGCACTGCACCACCCCAAGCCATCTTCCAGCTGCTTTAGGGATCTGCTTAAGGCACAGCTAGGAAAAGGTTTCATTCTCCATGTGGTGTGGAAGGGAAGTTTACAGGAATGTAGTTCCTGTGTGACGTGGGATCTCCTCCCTGTCACACAGTACCGTGGGGCGACGAGGCTGCAAAGCAAGTAGCGGTGAGAGGATCTCCTGTCCTATCTCAGGGGGCAATGCCAGCGCCTTGCATGTGGTCAAACACCCCATGAGTGACTGATGGCAGTGGCCTCCCCATCCTAGAAGGGACCCAAGGACTCATTTTAGGGGAAAAAAAATTACTGGTGCATGTTGGTCCACGTGCAACGACTGCAGGCAACGTCTTAAAAAGCAGAGTCTCCGATGACCACGAATGAGTTCCAGTTGGAAAAGGAATGGAGAAGTGCAGGCCCATCTGCTCGCCCTCAGGACTGCCGGGCCAGCCCTCCCCAGAGAACTTACCTCTGACCACTCCGACATCTCCCACTGGGGCCCGCAGGCTGGGTTCTTGCAGACCTTGCGCTCGTCCGGCCGGGTGATGTCAGCGGACTCGCAGAGATCACTGTAGACGGAGCTGTCAAATCCCGGCGAGATCATCTTCCAGCAGCGGACGATGCGGAACTGGTAGCCCTCCCCGCAGGTGCGGGAACACTCGCTCCAGCTGCTCGTCTCCCACCTGCGGAGGCAAGAGAAGCCATCACGCCAGGCAGGGCTGGACCAGGGCCACAGCATCCCATGGGAAAACCCTGCCTGCTCCTGGCTGGAGGGAGATGGCTGCAATAGGAATGAGCTGCCAGCATGCAAGACATTTCCCCATGGGATGGGATGTGTTAACGGAGGGTGCCACTACTGTCCTGACATTTCAGGAGGAGAGCAGCTTGTAAACCAAGGGAAAAGACATAAAAAGTCAAGATTTTTACAATACAGTAACATTATAATTCTGAATTAAAGAACAACCTAAAAAAACATAAAAATCTAAATGAATCAGAAAACACAACTCCTCCGGACACGGTTCTGCTCCATGTCTGCCCCGGGGCCACCCACTGCTGCCACTCTCCGAGCTGGAGAGCCACATCCCCTGGCTGCACGCTGGCCTCGCACCCCGCATGGGGCTCCAGGCACAACAAGCAGCCGTAGGGAGATGTCACACGTTTAAAGGTGCCACGTAAATTAAGAAGGGAGATGAAACCAAGGTCTTTCCCACCCAGCTCAGGCAAAATTCTCCTGGCACTTTGTGGTGGAAAAGCATCGCCAGCCCCAGCAGCATCCCGTCTGCCTAAGTGCTGGAGAACGTGCCCGGCTGTCCCGTTTGAGTTCCCGGCAGCTCCTTGGTTTACCCACCGCTGAGCTGTGATCAACAGTAAATCACAGAGCAGCTCTTCTCTCTGACAGCACAAGCCCATGGAGCTGGAACTGCACAACGATAAGGAGGAGAGGCTTTATGAAAGACCAGTGGGAAAGCCTGAAAAGAGCCCTAATGCCTGTGCTAAAAAATAGAGATGAAAGTCCTCATGGTGTCTCCAGGGCAGGTATGTTCCCAGCTGTAGCACCATCCACCTCCCCACACTTTTCTTGCCCGAATTGCAGCCTGCCCTGGCTTTCAACCTTATGCAAGGTTCAACAAGATCTTAAACTGCAAAGGGCATGTGCTTTCCTCCCCCGTCCTCCTTCACAATTACCCGAGGTGAAAGCAAGCACTCTGCAGGGACCAGGTGCCCTGTTAGAGCCTGACACCATCACAGTCCTCCTCTCCTCAACAGACACCGCTCTGTCCTGCCCGTAACTGCTATTACTTCCAAACCTTCCAACAAGCACACCCTGTGTCACAAACTGGTAGCAGAGGTTCCCTGAGTCGTACAGCCCGGCAGTTGCGCTTTTTGAATAAAGAGCTGCATCAGAAGGACTTCCAGCATGACATTGTCTCTGCACCAGCTCTTGCCCTGGTACAAGCAGACCTCAGCAATGTTCAGGATGCTGAAGGGACCAGATCTGTGGCACAGTTTGCAAGCCCGGTCCCTCCACCCCAATCAGAAACACGTTCCTCCACGCGCTGCCCAGGGCAGGACACTGCCTGTGTTGATAGAAGCCAGACTTGATGGGAGCCACAGATGCAAACTCCGCCAGGATTTTTGGAAGTTTATCCTGGCAGCTTGAGCCAAAGCACTTGGGAGGAAAGTTTCATCGCATCCCAGTACGGATGCAGCTGGGGGAGGAGGGACAGGGGTGCTACGGGCCATCCCTGCTGCCCCCCTTCCCACCAAATCCACGCCGACCCCCTCCCCCAAATACATCCATGGCAGAGAAAGCACACAGCCCCCCAGGAGCGCCCTGTCGAGGTGGTACCTTGGCTGGCACTCTCTCCCAGCACAGAACTCATGGACGGGCTCGGGACGGGTCATGGCATCACAGTACGTATCATCCACTTCGATCCCATCATAGCGAACACACATAGCATATGTGGACATCACTCCTAGTTTCAAAGAGAATACACACACACAACAGAGGATGCTTGGTGATTTTGACATCCAAACTCTTATTTTTTTTCTTTTTTCTTTTTCTCAAGCTGCATTTTGCAAAACCTCTTCCTGATGGAAAGCAGCAAGCTGGACTTTCTGGCCCATGGGACAGATGCTGCTGGGAGGGGAGGACCACGGCAGCCACCCAGCCAACACGGGCAGCGCAGCTGAGTTCGGCCGGCTCCAGAGGCAGGCACGGCCACCCCTGCCAGGGCTTGCCACCAAGATCAATACATGAGTAACACGTTTTTATAGGAAACGCTCAGTGCAACGAGTCTGCTCAGCAGCTCCCTCCGCCTCGCAGCCACCAGCTCCCACCCTGCCAGACTCTTGGGTGGAGGCAACAGAAAAGGGTCCCCAACCCGCTCCATCCACCCACTCTCTGTATGCATTACACCCCGTTTCTGCGTGCGTGCCCCCCAAGAAAGGGGTCCCGGGGGCTTTGCAAAGAGGCACCTGCCCCTCCTGCTCCCCCACCAAAAGCACAGGCAGCCAGTGTCCTCAGCCCCAGACCTTTTCCCCCACAGCCTGCCGTGCCAGAGTAAATGTTGTGAAGTCCATTCTGGGACCTGGCTGGGGACCAGGAGGCTGCTCTGGCTACAGGTAACAAGAATTGCAGCTCTCGGGAACATATGGTTTACATGAAGCTAAAAAAAAAAACAAAAAGGATCTACAGCTCTTGACATGGTATTACTTCTGAGATATGTCATTAAGAAAAGGCAATGAGAAAGGAGAAATTTAAGTAAAACCTCTCTCTGCTAGCTGCAAAGCAGGGCAAAGCAGCCTGGCCCAGTCAAGGGGGAGATTTGTTCAGAGGGGATCAAAGAAGCCAAAAATGTCCCAGAACACGTGGCTGACGAGATCCCGGGGAAAGGGACGGCTTGTGAAGCTCCAGCTGCTGAAACACAGCAGGCATGCGTCTGCTGGACAAAAACAAATGCTTAAAAAAATAAAATCCTTGCATTTGCTCTTTTAAGAGAGGTCCTTGAGGTTGCAGTCTCCTTTCTCCCCCTATTTTCCTTCTTTCTAATTCCAGAAGCACCGCAGGATCTGGATTATTTCAGGGACAGTGCTGTCGGGAAGCGGTGCAGGCAAGCGCACAACCCATGTGCGTGTTCATCACAAGTGATGGGGCTCACGGGGGCCAGCACCCCCTCACCAAGGAGGAAAGGAGGAGAGAGAGCAGGTGGCTTGAGGCTTTTTAGGAGGTAAAAAGAAGGAATTCATGCAAAAACAATACAGGCTCGGTTTTGATATCCCTGGCGTCTACGTCACTGTTCCAGATTTACACCCTCGCAGCCGAGATCAGGCTCCAGGGTAGGAGTGGGAGAAAAAAAAAAAAAAAAAAAAAACAAA
>JAAGAY010148254.1:123740-139969 GCA_011801015.1 Ardeotis arabs | reverse complement strand
AGAAAGGAGACAAAATGCTGAGAATCAGCACAGGTTTGGGGATCCCGCAGAGCCCCAGTGCATCCCCCCTGGGCTGAGAAGCAAAGGTGGCGTTCAGAGCTCCCCCAGGGGAGGGTGTTTTGCGGGAAGATGGACACGCTGGGCACCAATGCCCGGCACTCAACGCATCGCTAAGGTTGGTGGGCTCTGCGCGTCGTGCACCCCGGCTCCTCTCCCCACGTTTGCACCCGGGTGGAGCGGATTGAGGGTTGTGCTAAACCTCCAGCTCCAGAGATCGCAAGCTCCCCTACACATCACCAGCTCCTTCCCATCCCTAACAGACATAAAAGTGACTCACACACCAGGTGATTTCAGCGGTTGTGCAGAATTTGGCTGCTTCTTATAACTACCTGTGGTACATGTAGAGCTGCAGGGTTCATGGGAGGAAAGCTTCCACCTGTACATGTCAGCAGCACTCACACCTTGGCCCTTTCTTAACAACTTCAATCTGTTTCTAGCGATAAGCAAACACAAAAAAAAAAAAAAAAACAAAACAAAACAAAAAAAAAAGGCATTTACAAGGCGAGCGGTGACAGGCCACGTCAGACACACACATCTGCCAGCAGGCTGCAGTTCGGTTGGGTTCGGGTTTGGGAGGGGATTTGCTTGGTTTGGCGGTTGGGTTTGGTTTTTCCGATTTTTTTGGGGGTTTGTTTGTTTTAATCGGTTTGGTTTGTTTCACAACATACCTGTCCTGAGCCCCAAGTAGAATCCCCAGCCCGGTTAGAGGCAGAGCTTCCACTGTCTAGAAATAGAGAGAATGGGATAAAAATACCCACAAGTAGAAACAGTTCAGAATTTAACAAAGTTTGCATTTTCTGCTCAAATACACCTGGCCCTCGGCATACAGCGACTAAAGGTGCAGTATCTCCTCCCCTGCATCTCCAGGGCCGGGCACGCCGACTCGTGCTGCTCAAGGGAGCAGAGCTTTTGGCTGCTCAAATCTCAGCAGCTCACTCCTTCCGAAAGCCAACACATGGCACAGGAGTTTATAAGCCTGCTTCTCGAAGCACACTTTGCTTTTAAACACCAAGGCATGCCGTTTGCCTACCCGCTGCTTTTGCCACTCTTGTTTCGGTTTGGTTTATTTTGTTTTATTTTAGGTAGGTCATTTGCATCTCTCATATCCACGCCATGCTCAAACACGTAACGCCGTTGGGAAAAGAGTAACGGAGTCAGCCTGGTGTACGAAAAAGCATTTGTCAGACCAAGAATAACAGCTTCTCCCAGTTCAATGCATCCTACATGCTTTAAGGTTGTAACACATCAGGGATACTGCACCTTTACAACAAAAGGCTTCAATTCTGTTCTCATACCTTTGTTCAAACCCTTGAAACGGCTACACAGAAATAGCGTACAAGGTTGTATCCTGACATCCAGTTGTCTCTGGCCTGGCGAGATATGCAGCTTATAAGATTTCTAGGCAGCAGAAGCTCTGAAGTTGCCTTATTTAGTTGTTCATAAGAAAAAGTTGAGGTCCAGTCTACCAAATCAACCTTTAAAAGGACACTGTTGAGAATCCAGTTGTTTCCCTTTGGACCCACCCTCCTTCCACCGCCAGCACTGAGCCTCCAGAAGTATTAAAACCAACAACAATCTCATTTTCCCTGTTGATATTGCCTCTGTCAGTTTGGCAAATGGTTGCTTCCTGCATTTGAAGTAGAACTGAAATCGATGTGACTATTTTTTGCGGAAAAATAACAGCCTCGGCTCACTATAAATAATGCTTTATCTTGCCAAAACAGCTCTGCCTGGGGACCGGCATCAGCCCCTGATCCCGGCTGCCGCCGGCGCTGCCTGCTGCCACCCAGCCAGGAGAGGGCTCACAAGATGACAGTTTTCAGCAAGATCCACTAAAACATAGTCAACGTCTGAGTTTTGTACTTTAATTCGCCTGGAAAACAGAGTATTTCCTAGATCCTCCGGTCTATATCCTGCTCTCGGAGGCACCAAAAAAAACCACCAAGGCCTCCTCTCCCTCGAAACGGGAAAATAAGCTTCAAAATAAACTTTATCCTACATCTGAGGACAGAAAATCTTTCAACAATGTCCCTTTAATGTATGTGATCCTAAATAAAGAGCTGCTTCTATGAGTAACAAGGTCACAGGGACAAGTTCTTCCCAGATAAACCAGACATTTGGTCATAGGGCAGCATTTAGCTCTCTCATTTCAAGCAAAGACAAAACTGTCATTTTGTTCTCTAAGTGCAAACAGCAGCACATTGTCCTACAAAGCTGGTGGGTTTTTTCCTTCTTTTCTTTTTTTTTTTTCTCTTTTATTATAAAAGTCAAGTATTCTCTTCCCTGCCTGCACTTTGCTTCTGCTTTTCAGTCAAGCAACTGCACCAAAAATCTGCACCAGCCCCTCAGCCCCAGCTGAGGTCTGAGCTGCCCCTCTTCCCAAAACAGTCCCTGGAGCAGAAGAATAATCCTAACAAGTGCACACAAACACCACAGACCAACATCCCGAGTCCCTGGGCTCACATTTCTGTGTTTTATTTCAGTTTTTGTGTTTAAGAGGAAACTCATGGTTTCTCTTGCAGGATCAGCCCTGGCCGCAAGCTGCGGCATGGGCACGGGATGAAGGATGACTGGATCTGCCCTGGCATCCCACAGAAAGACTTTAACTGTTCCAGGAGAGGAAAGGCAGCAGTGCATCCCTCCACGCCCCGAGTCCTGTGCCAGAGGGGCCTGTTCCCAAAGAGGAAAATATACCACGCCACACTGGTGCAAGGTGCCCCTATGACTGGCTAGCTCCATCCACACTAAGAACTACAGCAGCGTAGAAAGAAATAAAATGCCCCACCTCTAACCAACACCGTCCCACGTGTACAGACTGGCTGGTTACAGTCTGCAGAAAGATGATCCTCCCTTCCTTCTGGATTGACAGGGAATGAAAGTGAGCAAAAAGTCACCATCCATCCCAAACTGAGTCTCAAATGCAAGCTCCTGCCCAGAACTAGGCTGACCCCAATAAGAGAGTGGGTCCCACAGGGCCTCACACAGTCCAGTTTTACCCATCTCCAAGGATGAAGATCCCCCATACCCAAGGCAAGAGGTTTCCCCTTGTGTCCCATCGCCATTTCCTGCAGCTTCTGGCTGTCTCACCCATCTCCCTTCCTTCTGGGGCAACAAGTCCAGTCCCCAAGGCTCTTCACATGGCCCGTGCTCCAGCACCCTGCCCGTGACACACCAAGCCCAAAACTGCACCCGCCATCAGCATGGGCTGTGTTGGGTGCCAGCAGGAGTTTGAACCCCGGCCTCAGTGAGCTGAGCTGCAGCTCCTCATCCATCATTCCCACCCAGGAGACACAGATTAGCGATTAGTGTTATGATTTCAGCTGGGCTTGAAATAATAAATAAGAAGTTGGGGGAAGGAATAAAGGCCTGGGTGTCCCATGCATTTTTTTTGGTTTTAAATAGAATTACATGCCTCCAAAGAGCATATTCCCTGCACCTCAGCTGCCCCACATCTGCCTCCACTGGCCTTTCAGCCACTCATTAGAGCCCCACAGCGAGCGATGGAGCCAGTGAGGAGCTGAGCATCTCTCAAGCCCAGGCTACAGCCCCAGCTGGGCATGGATACAGCCTTTTGGGCAGTGCAAGGCTCAGAAAGCAAACACCTTTCTCAGCTATGAGCTTTTAGATCTGAAAAGTTCTTCTTTTATTCTAGAGAGTGGGTGGAAGAAGAGAGAGCATTGTAGAATTAAAGCAAAGGAAGAGTGGGGAAAAAAAAGAATATTTGCAATGCTAGGTATCCTTCCTGAAGGGGTTTAAATCCCTCCCCTGTGTCTCCAACAGATGGGGAGCCAGGGACAGTGCAAGGAGAATTTTAGCACCACAAAAAAATCGCATGGGAGCCACAGTCAGTCTTTTGTGATTATCCTGTAATAGCCAAGCTGCTCCTGGTCCCTGTTTTCCCAGGAGGTTAGGGAATACAGGGGAAGCATTAGGCCCATTTAACAGCTACTGGGAGAGAGGTGTGGGTACCAGGGCAGCCCCCTGCCTTGTCCCCACGGCACGGTAAGGCAGGGGAGCCGACAGCGCTGCCCTCGCCTGTCAGAGCGCTAATGAAATGCTTGCTTTGGCAGCTGAAGGTAGAGTGTCCAAGCCAAGCCACGGGAAGAGATGCCCTTGGCAATGTTTTAACGTTGTTATCGTTAAGAAGTTTGTTGATATGTTTGGCTGCATGGACATTTTCTTTAGCATAAGCTAGTATGAGTTCTGGGTAAACACAGCTAACTGGAACCAGAGAGCATCTGCTCAGTGCTTTACATCTGCCGAAGCTCAGCATCATCACTAGTGGTGAAGCCTGTGAGACAGAAGACCCAAAGAAGCAGAGCCAGGAGGAGACCCACAGGAAAGGCTTGGGTGCCAGGGGCCCCAAACAAGCCATGGGGGAGCACAGCAGGACCCAAATTCATGGCTGGGGGTCTGGATGACTCCCAAGTCCCTGATTTCAGCACCAGCTATCCACAGATTGCTTTAATTTGTGGCTGCACCCTGGAAAGCCCCAGAGCACCCTGAAAGACCCTAGACACAGACCGGTGGACAAGCACTATCCTGAGACTCCCATTCACCCAGCCCATCCTTGCCTGGATGAACTCTGCCACCAGTGACAGATCAAGCCTTTATTTACCTTCCAACTGCATTTTACAACACTACCACTCCAAACCAGCCATTAAAAGGAAGCCTGAAGTGATGGTCCTAACATCAATGAGCTGCCACTGGAGTTTTTGATGTTCCTGTCAAAGCAGTCACTAATTGCACTGCTGCTGCATCCATCAAGGCAGCAAACCCAGGCTATTTCTGCAGGCCCTACAGAAGAGCTCCTGTTGTCCTGCTCTGCCTCTCCAGAGGTAGTTAAGCAGCCAGGGCCGTGCCTGGGAGCTGCTGGAAGCATGTTCCTGCCAACACAAGTGAGGAGATCGCCGGTGGCAGTCAACAGGGTGGGTAAAAAGGGGCCAGGACCAACTTCTGCTGCATCAGAACTGAGAGGAAGGGGCCTGGGGAATCAGAGCAGAGTGACAAGAGAAGACAAAAGGAAGAGGCTACCTTATGGCCATAGCTCTGATAACGAGCTATGACAGGCAGAGAGCAATGCACAAGCTGACAGCCATCAACATGGGCTTGCCAACACCCCCACTAAGGAGGGCAGTGAATTTTCCTCTTGCTTAAATGCTCTCTTGACTTTCTGCTCCCAAACCTCTGGTCCTTCCTTCCAAATTAACCCCCAACACAAAGCTTTCACATACATCATCCTACGCTCACTTACCTTCTGGCTTCCAAAGCAGATAGAAATCATGCAGTGGGGTCTGCATTGAGTACAGGGCTATTATGAGTTGAGAACAGCAATAAATAGGATTGACTGTAGTTAAAGACATGTTTCCTACCTTGCTTTGTGGGTTCTGTTCCCTTGAGGGCTGCTCATGGTGACAGTGGCATTTGAAAACGGCGTCTCTGCAGACGTGTTGTTGGCTTTGCCGTTGCTTAGCTCCATGTAAGTGCCATTAATGGTGTAGGTCACAACGCCATCTGTGTCCTCATAGTCACCATAGAGGCTGTCAATGTGTGGCCCCACAGAGTTGATTGGGTCTCCCTGGGCAAAGATGCTGTTCACAGTCATGTTGAGCATTAGCTCCTTGGAGTCTGAGGTCTTGTCCTGCAGCTTGTCTGTGATGGCGTTCTCCGAAAGGAATTCCCTGGAGGTGAACCTGGGGTCCAAGTCTCTGTCGTCATGGTCTGTCTGGTAAGTAGACCTGGTTACGTTTGAATCTAGATTGGAGCCAACAGGGGGGAAACAACATTGACAACCACAAAATGCATTCAGGCTGGGAGGTGAAAGCAGCCCAGAGCAGCAGGGACACGCCAGAGCCTGAGCAGCCACCCAAGAGGCTAAAGGCAGGAGCTGGGGTCTTGGGGAGGGGGAATATCATAGCATTGTACACCCTCAAGAAGAGTGGGTCTCATCCTGCTATCGCACAGCCAGAGGAGAGCTCAGCACCCGCCAGCACTGCCCCAAGCAATAGCAGAGGTCAGAAAGGAAGACACCCTCCTGGCTCCAGAGCCCATGCAGCCATGCTAGGAAAGCACTCAAGGCAGTTAGGTGGTGGGATGCCCAAGGGACTGGAGTGGCAAGGAGGTTGCTAGGGGCTGGGCAGAGGTGGGAGGTGATGGAAGATGTTGTGACTGGGACCTCTGTGCACCCAGGGCTCCCTCCTGTCCTTGACATGAGGCAAAGCACAGCAGGGCACCAGCGGTAAGATTTTATCATGGCCACCCCCCCCCCCCACCAGAAACCAGAACCTGAAGGGCAAAGAGGATTTATGAGCAGAGATGTTTTAAAGAACTTTCCAAGGTTTCCAAAAAACAAACCAGCAGAATCACCAGAGGTAGAAACAGAGCATTTCTCAACAAGAGCTCTGGGAAGCAGAACAGTGAGGCCCAAGTCTCCTCCTTACCTTGGGGTTGTTTGCCCTTCAGTTTTGGCTCACAGTCAATTGTTTCTGCTCTTTCATAGACCTCATTGGTTTCCTGACCTTTGCTCAAGTTTAAATCTTCCTCCGTGTCCTGCCTTCCAAACACCTGGTTCTCCAAGTCTATCCTTTCCCTGGAGATTTTTCCAAAATAGGTTGCATTGTGCTGGATAAAACCCAATGGCACGTCTCCATCAAACTCTCTGCTTTCTTCACTTTCTGACTCAGAGAAGGTGTAGTAGATGGGCTGCAGATTTTTTGAGTGTGGCTTCCTCAGGAGGGTGTATTCAAACGTGATGGATGGATTCTTGCCATTTTGATTCCAGACCTAGCAAACAAATTAAATTATTAGCGGATGTAGTGAATATACGGCACACCAAGCTTGTGATTCATCTTGGACTTGACAGTTGGTGAGCATTTACTTTGCTATTTCCAATCTGCTTTGCATCATATTGCCAACTTCTTACAGCACAATTTTCCAAGGCTGATTTGGCAGCACTGCCCTGGGGATTAGCCCCAGCTCAGGGACTGGGAGCCACAGGCCACACTCTCTTCTCTGCTGCTGAGCAACCAGAGACTTAGGAGAGCCACTTCAGAAGTTACTGACCATCTCTTTTGTGGCTTTCTGAGGAGCATGCACATGCACCCCTTCAGCTATTACATCCCCACTGGAGCTGGGGACTCACAGCTGACGCACTATAACCTCTTACTGGTCCAATGCTTTATAAGCACCCACGCAAGCAACCATCCCTTCCCCTTCCAGAGCAGTCTGGAGCTACATGGAAGACAGCCGAGTTGGGCTTTGGCTGTCTGCAGAAGAAAAAAGTTAATGACTTTTCTTCATATGCCTGGTTTTAGATGGTTTGCTTTCAAGAAAGAGTTGAGGTTTAAGTTTTTTGCACTTCTCTAAGCTATCTGGCTCAATTTCTTATTTTTACTTTTCCTGCCAGGTAACTTAGATAAAAACGCCAAGGAATAGAAGAGAAATCCCCCTGCAGTGCCTGAGGCATCTTCTCCCTGCAGAGGGGTTACCAAGCCCACGCTCATTATTCACAGCCCTGCCTGCATCCGAGAACACTGACACAAATTAAATAGGTTGGTGCAAGGAACCGGGCACAGCCACTGCTCCCACTCTCCTCCTCAAGCTGCCCAGGAAAGCTGGGAAACCATGGCAGGACTCTGCTCCCACGCCCACCCTTGTCTCAATCCAACACAGATTTTCCATTCCCCATCACCCCAACCTCACAAACATGAAGAGCCAAAGCACACCATTATATTCAACCCCTGATTTGTCGGTCCTTGTGCGACAATATACTCTATGCCGGTCTCGTAAACATCCATGGGTCTGCGGTACTTGAACACTGTGCCTGCAATGTTGAAGTTCTTTGGACTGTCAACTTTGTAGTTCCCATTGAAGAAATAGTACCCAGCTTCATCAGCCACAGCTTCAAAAGGAGAGAGAAAAATCAGTGTAACCACATGTAACATCAGAGGTATGCAATATTGCCGCTTATTCATTCAGGGAATAAAGTTATTAGAGTGTCACAGTAGGAGAAACACTTATTTTGTTACATTACAATGCATTTGTCACCCATTTCCAACACATCACGCGGGGATGTGCCCCACATGAGTTCTGGGCCACGTGTCCCTCTACACCGCAAGCTCCTGGGCACATGGCCTACATGAGTCCATGGCTCCTCTCACCCTTTTGGCGCTAGCACAGCATGAACATTTAATAATCACAGCGCTGCAGACAGTAAGCAGACTGTAAGATGGCCAACATCTTGGGAGCACAGAGCTGATGCCACCTAACGCAGCGGTGGCCCAAGACAGGCCACCCACAGCTAACCAGGAACTGCACTAGATCAAGCCTTTTTCATTCAAGCCTTCCTGCACAAAGCCACGAGCCTCTGAGGCAGCATCGGAGCACGATGGTAGCAAATGTGCTTCTCCTGGGCAAGTCCAGATTTTTCCACACCCCTCTTGAGCAGCTCTGCCATCTCCATCATGATATGGATGGCATGGCCACCAACACTCCACTGAGGCAACATGTAGGCTGCATCTCCTTGGTGCTGTTGTCATGTGGCCATCGCACATTCCCCAAGCAGGAGAAGATCAAGTGGATCACAAGAGAGGTGAAGTCACTTGGCAATCTGATCTGGCACCAGTGTCATTTGTCATACAACACTGAAGTAGCAATAATATTGACCAACAGCTTCTGCATTAAAGCAATCAAAGTGTTGACACACACAGCCCAGGCGCCCAGACCGCAGTGAGAAGTGCACTGGCTTAGACAAGGCGGTTGTGATCTACACCGACTGTGGGTTTAGCTCATGTCTGCAATGAGACTGCGTTCATCTCATTGGAAAAAAGCATTAGCTAGGACACGCGTGCATGCTAGGGAAGTACCAAGAGGTTATACACACCCAGAACATCTGCAGATTTTTTCCGTTCTACTATCTGGATATCCCTTGCTCCAGCGGGAATGTGTGTTACCAGAGAATAGCCTATGGGAAACTACAGATTAATGAAAGGAACTTTTGTAACAAATAATCTGAATGAGATACTCAGTAGTGAATACTGCAATAGATCAAGCAAACTGGCCCAATACAAAATTGTTTTTAGAGGAGTTATAAACCCACAAACTAATGTTGATAATTGTCAGGCTGCAAACAGGACCTTATGGATAACAGAAAATAAAAGTGTGAACTATGCATCCTGGTTAATGGTTGAAACACACAGCGAAGGGGAAAAAGGATGCAATCTTTACATGCACAAATATCAAGTTTATCTAAACTGGTGTAAGAAAAGGTACCTGAAGACTGCTTTGTTAGCTAGAGGAACAGTCCTGTGATTCAGTATTGCACCCTGTGCTAGCCAGCCTTCCCAAAACCCCAGCCAGCGACTACAGCCTGGTTCCCCTCCGAGTCCCTTTTGCTTAGCACCAGGTAAGTGATGGGACAAGTCCTCCTGAGGCCACTGGAGTTCCTGCAGCCTGCTCCATCTTAAACCAGCCCTCAGAGAGCATTAATCATTGTTCCGGAGTTAGAGGAAAAGTAGGTTCTGTTGCTTTACATCACACTAATTTTGGAAATCCCGGTCTTTCAAAATATCCTCGCTTCCTGTTATTGCAAATCACTTATTTCTAGTCTTACAGGGTCATGAGAAAGAAAACTAAAATAGACGCCAGCCTCTTGCTCCATTCAGCATCAGAGACCTCAGGCTTCTGACAAGCACCATGCAAAATTACCGGTTTTCTTTAAAGAAGACTTTCCCTCCCCAAATTTACAAATGGCACTAAACACACATAGGACACACAGGAAAAACCCAAAGTAGGGCAGTTGGGAAGAGCTCAAAGTAATTTGCCAAAAATAAATACATTAAAAAAGGAAAAATAGCTCTCCGATACAAATAAAACAAACATCCCTAAAAGCCTTACCAAGATGAGAATTTCCTTTCCGGTAACTGCCGGTTACGTGGGTGCAGCTGCTCCCATCCCCTTGGCAAACTCCACATTTATCCAAGGTGTGGGTGGAAAACAGAATGCCATCGCATCCAATCGGCTAAAAAACGCACAAAGAAGAGCATTGAGGGTCAGGCAAACGTCGCACCCATTGTAATTTTCTGAATGCTACTAACAATATTTTTGCTATAATGTTTAACAACCTCACATTTTCCAGACACGCAAACCCCTCGGAAATCAGTGTATTTGCAGGATGTTCCATCCCGAGCCTGAACCATTAACTGTCTCTGACCATCCACAGTGGTGCAATGGAGGTCACAGGGCTTGCTAGAAATGTGAACATAGTCATCTGAGGGGAAAGGATATAGAGACACATTCAAAACAGCAGAAACACAATAACTTTCATCCTACCAATGTCAAAGAATCTCTGCCAAGCTAAACAGCAGCAGCAACAGCACAATTGCACAGCAGCCAGCAGTTCAGAAGCTACCATCTCCTGTGCTCCAGGCTGAACAGGAGATCGCACTTCTGACAGTGCGACAGCCCGCTGCTGCAAGCCTTTGCACAGCCAGGCAGTCCTCCCTGCGCCGGGAACCGACGCGCCCAGCGATGCCGGCGGGACCACCGCCGCCGGCCCGGGGGATGCACCGAAGCGGTAACAGCCTCTGTGCAAGGACCTGCAGCAGTGAGCTATCCACACATTACACAAAAACATATGCATCTTCACATATCAACATTTAACATACGAGTTAAATTCACACAGATATATTGTTATAAATACATACACAAGTAAGACTATATTCAAAACCATAGCAGCTTAGCGTAAGAACTTTTCCATAAACATTCCCTCAAACCAGATTTAATTCACCCTTTGCTTTCTGCAGGCAGCTGGCTGGCTGCATCCACTGGCACATTAGTCCCACATTTTATAATCTCCACAGGAAGCAAACGACAAATTCATATTTTGCAGCAGAAACCCAATGCTAAGCGTTGAACTCCGCCAACTAGCGAGCGGTCATATACCCACTGGCCCGCGTGCCCAAGCAAGACAGCATCAATGTCAAAACATTATTCTGCAAATCCCCCAGGAGCCACGTGAACGCCTGCTAAAAAACAAAACAATTCACTGTAACTATTCTGGTGAATCATCTTGAAGAGCAAATAGGTATAAAGAAATTGTCACCTCGCCATAGGAAAGGGACAAAAGCAGCCAAGTAGCTAGAGCTAACCAGCCTGCCACGGGCCAGGTTCTACCACACTGACCCCACCAAGAAGGCTGGTGAGACAGGGCACAAAAAGAGGCAACAAGTAATTTCATGAAGCATAATTGTTCTTAGGTATATACAGAGACCCCTAAAATACCAAAGTTGCATTAGATCCCATCTCTCTTTTAGAGACCCAAATGGCACAGTGAGTCTGAAGAACCCTTAGGAGCCTCCTCTTCAGGAGAAGGGTCCAGGGCTCCCAATAGCTCTAAAAATTGGCCATGATTTTTATTTAATGCTTGATTTTGATGGGACTTAAGTGCCCAAAAATTAAATAAAAGTCTCAGCCTCTGACTCCTAAGTTATTTCTGCAGTTCTGCATCACTCAGCCCGGATGACCAAACTGACTGCATCTCGGCGACATTTGACAGAACACATGAAGGGTGTGGGACTGAGCAGATGTCACCGAAACACAATTCGGCCAGCAATGGCCCCAGCTCAAAGGACACTTGTTTGGATGAGCTGGACTCTCCCTGCCAGCACAGTCCATCACCCCATGCTCTCACATCCCCCTCCAGCCTCTCAGCTCTCTGGTCCTCAGGAGCTGTGACCAACACAGGCTACAGCCATAAATTCGTGTTGTTATTGGATTTTTAAGCTACCCTGCAGCTGCAAAACACGCCTTTGAACTTGAGAGACAGCTGATTGTGTCTCTGAAAAATCATTTTAAAACAGCAGAGGAGGAGCCTTCCTGCAGGCTATAGCATCATAACTATCAAAATATTTTGGCTAAGCATTATGAAACACACAAAGAATGTCTTGTTACCAGGATATAAAGGTTTCCATTGATACGTTCTGCCGTTATACACATGGGAGTTAAATGATGAACACTGCTCCTCTCGAAAGCTCCTTCCGTTCACAGGGCACTCCTAGAATGGGATACATTAATATCCTGATGAAAACAAAATGCGGGAAAGGTTTCTGGCACATCTTAACCGCCTGCAAGGAGTGTTTCCATCGCCTGCCCCATCCAGAGCCACATACTCCTCCTCCTCCCACTGCAGGGACGGCCAGGAAAAACTCCCTTGGGAGATAGTGCAAGAACCACCCGCTGGGTTTTATGGCCCCCAGCACAGGCAGAAGGCCCAAAGCCCCAACAGAATGGTGATGGGCACCAAAGAAGGGATTTCCAGTTGCTTGGAGGGGCAATGGGGTGACAGCTACAGGGCAAAAGGTGTCTCCTCTCCGAGGGGCCCAGAAATGCCATTGCACAAAGCAAGCATGACTCTCCACATCTTGTATCAGGTGTTCCCAACGAGAAAAAGGATATCCTTACTTGTACTTTGCAGAGCTGGTATCTTTTGGATGTTCCAGTGCAAGTTTTATTAGCCAGCCCACTCACTGACTTTCTTCTGAACAAAGAAATGATGGTTAGATGTGGGCGAAACCCTTCGTTTCCCTTTTTAAAATATATTTGTCCCCTGCTTCTGTAAGATCCGCCTCCGTGTAGCAGAGCCACAGAGAGATCTATCACGATCTCACTTGAGTTGATAGCAAAGGTCTCTCTGGCTTTGCTACCTGCAGCACCAACTATTTTCATTACAGCATCCTAGGAGGTACCACGGGGACAAGGTTTGCAAGGTGCCTTCTGGCAACCACACAGCCCGGAGCAGGCAGAGCCATGCACAGAGCAGCCAGCATCAAGGGGTCCCCAACCAACCCACAGTGTCCTTGCTGCTGTGCCCAGAAGCCTTGAGAATGGGCTTATGCTACATCTGCTGCCCATCCGCACTAATCCCCGTAGAAGAAGCTTCATGAAGAGCACAGGAATAGCTTGGCTGGTCCTCCTGGCAGGGATGCCCAGGGCACAGCATCCTCGGGGCACACTTACCTTCTGCACAAGCTGGTTTGCCAGACAACACCTTTTCACCAGCGCTTATCTACTGAGCGATGACCTTCAGGACCAAGTCTATCTCCAGCAAGCTGGAGCTGCCCGCACCCTGGGAGGCAGGCGCCGTACCTCTGCCGCAGGCAGTGCCTCTCCTGGGACTTGACGCCTCCCCCGCAGGTCCTGGTACACGCCGTCCACTTGGTCCACTCACCCCACCAGTATGCCGTCACATCTGCCCCTTCCTCCAGGCTGTTGGAGGTCTGTGCCAGGTCCTGCTCGGAGCATCAGGCAGGTGGGGGAAGAGAAGTAGCAGTCAGCATCCACACCGAGCCTGCACAGGTGGACTGGGGACATCCCCTGCCCAGCCTGCCCCAAGAAAACAGGGCATTTCCTCCTCCATCCGAGGTCAAATCTGAGATTTCCATATTGCAGAAACCCTGCATTTTTCCAATTGTGTTTTCATTACAAATTGGAATGAAATGGCAATATTTGTGATTCCTTGGGAAAGGAAGTGTTCATTGTTTCACTCAGCTGGCAAAACCGAGCTCCCAAACAACCCCAAACCCTCCAAGTCTTCTGGCGCTCTCTGACTCTTGCACCACAGTAAACTCAGGGAGCTGAAGAGCTGGTTCAGCCAAAAGCTTCACTGAAAGCTTAAGCAAACCCTTGCAAATGCACTCTGCAGCGGGACAGCATGCCGGTGGATGCGAGCAGGCTGGAGGAGCCCACGTGCTCTCTTTGCAAGCACAGGTTTGTCGCTTCAGGTGGGTCCTTGACACCCCAGCCTCCCACCCTCAGCCACTGCAGGCAGCAGCGTGACCATGCATCAGAGGGCAGAGGAGCTGCTCCACTGGCAGTGTCACCACCACACGTCTGTGCTTGGTAAGGTGTTCGCATCCCTTCACACGGGGCACAGAAACTCCCTGGCTATTGCTTGCTGTGGGGCAGGGATGTTATTTTTCCATCCAGAATCACCTGCTCGTTAGGGAGAGTTCTATTCATTCCATGTTTACTGGGAAAGGGATAATAATACCTCAGGCAAAGCAAATTAAAGCTCCAACCACTGCAAGAGCAGGGCCATGGCCTTTCAGAGCCCTGGCAGTGATCTGTGCACCCTCTTAGCCATGAATGGTACAACTTTGGTTAAGCCCAGACTAAAGAGCTAAGCCAAGCCACACATCCTCACATTTGCTGGAGACCTGATACATGCACAGACCAGTCCCACAAGACCCTGGGGTTACCCATCCCAGACACCACACCATTTTAAAGCCCAGAGACCCACCAACAAGGCAACATGCTTACCTGAGCTATCACAAAGGCAACGTTGCCCACGAGAAGCAGGGCCAGGGTGCCTTTCAGCTGCGACCGCGCACTGATGGAGATGTTGCTCCACCTCCACTTAGATATCTTCATCCTAGAAAGCAACCAAATACCACGCTAAGCAAAACTCCCACCCAGCCCCACTGCCTGTCGAGTGCAGGGGCTGCTCTGCAGCCTGGGTTACACAGCACGTGTCTTCTTCAGCATCCCTGGTCAGCAAGTGACACCAACCACCAGTGACTGCAAGGGCTCCATCCTGGAGTTACATTTAATTAGTGGAAGCGTTAACACAGTACAGGTTCACATCCCATCTCGGTTGCCATCTTCCAAACCACAACTTTGCACTGGTTCCCAGCAACTGCACCCGATACCATCGGTGCGAGCCGAGGCTCCAAGCCCACCTTGGAAGAGACGTGGCTTACACCAAAGCAAGCGGTGCACAAGAGGCAGTGAGTAACAAGGAAGCATCCCTGGATCTGTAAGAACAGTGCATTTACAGAACTGCTCCTAGGAGAATGACATGAAAGGCTTCATAAACAAACAAACAAAAAAAGCAATTAACAGCCTATTTTTTTTTTCTTTTTTTCATTTGTTCCACTCTAATTCCCACCAATTGCCAGGGAAGAAGCCTGTTCTTATAGAAAAGAAACCACCCACAATTAAAGAACAGAAATGAAGTATCCCAAGCACCAGCCTTTCATCTCTTTCTCCATCTGCCTCATGAAAGAGAGTTACCCAGAATGGCATTTTCTTAAATAAAACCCAGCTCAAAACCACAATACGTTTTATTGTGAACCTCACTGCAAGAGCCAGAAAGGAGCAGGTTTCAGGAAATCATGCTTCCAGGCAATCAAAGCAGCTCATGTCTGTAAGAAAAAGAAAAAAAAAATATTCTCCCCTAAGCTAATTTCCCTTGAGAAGTACCCAGACAGTATCTTTGGGAAGCAAGGAGGTGGGAGAGGTGCTGTTCCGGGGAGCAGGGGCAGGACTGCAGACCTGCAACATAAAAAGCTGCTTTCCTACCCCTTTTTTTCTTCTCACAAGGGCTTTGGCAGCAGTTTTGGCAAGGCAGAATTGCCAGCAAGGCCAACACGGCTTCGGTATCTGGCATAAAGAAATTACCAGAGGGCTTCCATGTCCCCAACTGTGCTTTGCCATCGCCCCAGGGCTGAGGTCCAGCATGCAAAAAGAGACTTTCCAAGAGGCAGATCCACCGATTAATGGGAGCCCAGAGCGCTTGGCTGGGGATCCCGGGGACAGGTGGCTGAGACTTGCCTTACACTTGGTTTTCATTAAGGCTCCCAGACACTTCTGACTCCCAGCCAACAGCAGAGCTCGCTCAGAGTTTATCCTAGGGCCGGTCAGGGCTGCGTGGGGAAAGAGAGGAAAAATTTAAAGCGGGGAAAGGGGATGGGGGATGTTGGCGAGAAGCATCGCGGAGCCGGTACCGGAGGCAGCCGGGCCTGCAGCCCTGCCCGCGGCGGGAGGGCGATGCGGGAGCGGGGCAGCGCTGGGGGGCTCGGTCCCCGGGGGGAGCGGGGAAGGGGCTGGAGGGGCCGGGCCGGGCCGGGCCGGGCCGTACCTGGAGGCGGCGGGGCCGGGCGGGGCGATGCTCCGGTAGCAGCAGCGGTGGCGGCGGCGGCTCGGAGCAGGAGCAGCCCCAGACGCTCCCTCCCTCCCTCCCTCCTTCTCCCTCTCCCGACTTCAAAGCGCAGCCAAAAGCGCCGGAGCTTCCAGCGAGGAGGAGCCGCCGCCGTTGCCTCCCCCCAGCCCGCGCCGGCCGCTCTTATAGCGGCGAGGGGGGCGTGGGGGGGAGGTGGAGTTGGAGGGGTTGG